>JAGVSP010000269.1:0-76480 GCA_022494985.1 Micrasema minimum | reverse complement strand
AAAACCATTCTTTGATTTTGGTTATTATTTTAAATAAACTTTTATTTAATATGTGTTAAATGTATAAAACTGTAACTATTGTTTTCTCTAACATGGTTTGTTCTTTTATTATTTCTATTTTTCTTGTATAAACATGTAAAAGGCTTTATGCCGTTATTGTAATAAATAAATAAATAAATAAATAATAATTTAAAGTGAGATCTGCTTCTTATATATACCTCATAAAAAAAGGTATGTTAACTAATTTCCTAAATAAAGCCACCACGTGGCACTGAAAGTAGAGATAAATGAGCCATAATAAATATGAGCTTAAGTCAGGATTTTCAAAAAACCAGAAAAAAATTGTTTTTTTTTTTTTTTTTTCAAAAAATCTCGAAAACGCTTTACCCAACCAAAAAAAAATCTAAAACAAAGTAATAGAACACTAAAAATTCTATAAAATAGATCTTGTAAATTTTTTTAGTATCTCTTATAGACTTCGAAATAATCTCATTTGAAAAATCACATATTTTACTGATTTTCTCCTGCCAACATCTTTTGCCTCGGAAACGGGCTTATACCTCGTGAACCATACCTCGCACGATAAAAATGCTTCTCACTAAAATTGTAGAACATTAAATTTACTACAAAGTCAGTATATTGAGTTTTTTTTTAAGTTAAAAAATTAATATTTATATGTAAAAAAATGTGTGTGTGTGTACGCCATGCGCCATAATAGATAGCCATAATAAATAAATTATTTATGTTTTTACTCCTTTTCTCATTTCTTTTTTTTTCCTTTTTTGTGTTTAACACTTCAGGACCCGCGCCCTGTTTTATAACACAAATACTCGCTACCCGGGTCCTGCAAACCCAGTGTTCCTTTAAAGATAGGTATTAAGCAGCTACAATTATTTAATAATTATATAATGAATAATTAAAAACATAATAATATGAACACATTGGATAAATAAATCTGTATTTTATTATGCATAATAAGGTATTTAACACGTATTGAAAAAATCACTAAATTTATCAATGTAATTAGCTCTACTCACACATATAAAAGAAAAAAAAGTTATATATTATGTACGAATATAGACTTAATTACACTTTTTTATGAAAGTAAAATGATTGAACTATTTATTAAAGTAAAAAAATATATACAGGTAAAATTACATAATTTTTGGTAAATTAACTTTGAAAATAGACTAAATTACAACAATTTATTTTTATTTTTAATTGACATGATTTTAACATTTTCATATATTTTGGTTATATAATACCAATGCATGAAGTACAAATGTATTTGGAGTGTTCTCCACAAATTGGAACATTACATCTGACACAGGAAAATTTAGTTTTCCTGTCCTTTTTCCACGTACAAATGCTGCACCGAAGTTTTCGTCCACTGCTTGCCGGAAGGTTAGGAGTCGAATTAGTCTTCAATTTCTGAGCAGTCCTCATCTTCTATGCCTTCAATTAAATATTCTTCAATCTTTTTCGTGCTCAAAACACGATTTGTATCCATTAAAAAAAATAAAACAATACAAAATCCTTAGATAAACTTGTTAATAAAAGTTACGTATATACTCGCTACCGGGTCCAATGGGCCCACACTCACTTTAAAGGTCCGTAGCACACAAACGCTGTGCTTCAACTGACTGCAACTGTGACGAGTAGAAGGGGTATACGTTTGTTTGAAGGTACTGAACGCGGCAACATTGTATTTTCAAAATTTGATAAAATATTTCGCATAATGCCGACGACTGGGTCTGACAGACCCAGTAGCGAGTACTCAAGTGTTAATAAATCATTTAAAAAGTGAAATATTGTTAATATAATAATAATCTAGCTAATTTGCCCCAGTATTTGTATAATAGATATCATTCATCCGGACTTTTGATGCAACCTTCCCTGGACATCACTGAACAACATAAAAGAATCGAAAACATCCGAATTAGTTGAGACAAAAAACCTAATTTGACTGGGCTATAAGTCTTTTACTTATTTTACAAAATATATGCATGTACACAAAAAAGTATGCCCCTAACCTTTATAAATAATTACTAATTTAATTAATAAATTATTTTTTTTATACATAATATTATGCAGAATATTATTTCAAATCTCATATTCCTCAATATTGATAACACTGCTTGTTGACTGAAGATTGAAAACGTCATCTTTTACGCTTTCATGAATCAATGTATTTTTTTCATTAATGTTTATTTGGATATAAAAGACGCAATATTCATTATTGTGAATTAGTATTTTAAATATTAATTGTGAATTAGTAGTGGAGGTTTGAACTGGGGATCTCTAGATTAAGCCACCACCGATTTCCATTTTTTCTCACTTTCGGGGATAAATTTAATATAAAGAAAGTCACGAAAATTTATTACAAATTTTATTTGAATATGCTTACAATAAGTATTACAATAAAATATATCATGTGGGAAGCAAGATGGGGTTTCATTAAATACCTGCTAAGAAAATTGAAGACATGATTTGACACAGAACAATAGACATTTTTGCGTGGACAAAACATTCTTGAATTAATTTACTTTTAACAACTAGAAACTGTCTTTAAGAATGTTCATTTTCAGTCAAGTTTTGTGTGGATTGTGTGAAAAAATGCTACATCATTTCAACCTCGTTTTCTATATTACTATATTTAATTTTAAAAGTAAGAGTATTTGGAGTTGTGACATCGGCAACTAATATTTCCGCTTCATCCAAAATTCCTAGTTCAAACATTGTCTTGTTCAGGTTATCTCTTGTACGTTCTTCAATACTAGATACAGTTGACATGTACAAAGTTTTATTTTTACCATTGATAGATGTGGTGAGTCCTGAAAAAATGGATCAAAATATTATTTTCTTAAATGAAAGTTTGATTTTTAAAATTAGCCAGCGAGTAAAAGCTATCTAAGCTTTTTCAAAAACACTTTTATTCAAATCAACAACCAAAGTGAAAAAGTGAAATTTCAGTAAATTTTCAACTAATCCGAATTAACTGGAAATAAAATATTACACTAACCGGGACTTTTCATTTGATACTCATGGCCGTCACATAACATTTCCAAGAAATCCTTCAATTTAATTTTACGGGGATCGTCCAAATGAACGATCTTCGGTACTATACTACAAGCCAGACAATCGCTCTTCTTTTCAGCTTCATATGTGTAGGTGTAAATTCCATCGACATCGTTGAAAACCATGTAGTTATTGAGATTTATACAGCAGGAGGTGGCCAACTTAAAGATCTGTAATATTAGATGTATTATAAAAGATAAAAAGGGCATATGGCTTGGTTTTATGGAAAGGAAATAAGAAAATATGGAAAAACTGGCATTGGCTAGTATAACATTATTATGTCACTTGGTAACATTTTCCTTTGCACATATTATGTCCATTGTTTACTTTTTCCTTTCCACTGTCGATGGACAAACAGCAAAGGGTCACGTTAAAGTGTAATTCTCGTAATTTTGAAACTTTCTTAAAAAATTAAATATATTGAGATGACAATCTCCCCAAAAACTTAATTTAATATTAATTAATGTCAAAATTTCCATACTGCTATTTTAAATATCCAAACTAGAAAAATAAATAAACATATTTATGAATTTATGCTAATAGATAAAATAATTAATACAATTTCTTACTTCTGTTGTGCAAGTAGCAGCGATAACAGCATTGGTACTAGCAACAGCCGGAATGATATTCTTGACAACTCCTTGCGTTAGGCGATATGTGAGACCATGTATGTTGAATTGACTGGCCCTGTCTTGTGACTTTTCATAAATCCAATTCACATGCTGTGGATCGTCCCCATCTATTGTGGCGCCCCACGGATTTTCTTTAGGCCATTGAATTACTTTCACATATTCAATACAATGTTCAGGTAGCCTATTAAATGGTTTAAAAATATTAATTTAATTTATTAATTGGCTGCAAATTGCAAACATGCACATAATATATTGTGCAGCATGGAAATATTAGTTATTCAGTTTGAAGATTTAATACCTGGGTGTGTTGGCAATAGTGCACAGTGGGTATGTTATCTGAGGAGGGTACAGATCTAGGGTACACTCTATACAGGCACTCATACCAGGAAGGATAACTCGGGCGTTCCCTTTAAATCCTTCCGTGCCGCCGTCAATGAGAGGAATAACGCTGCTCTGATCCAAAGTGTGCCTGAATAATATTATTAGGACAAATTAGGGAAACCACCTCACCAAAAAAATTACAAAGGTAATACTAAAAATGTTATTTTACTTATTAATTCAACACCAATACAATTCATAATAGATGCAAGGCTGAGTTAACAACATATCGCACCCTGAATACTATAAACTGTATCAATTTGTGAATTTTTATTTTCCATTGTCTGTTGTCATGAAAAAATTGAATTTTATGTCAAAACACAAATTTTTGCTTTAGGCAAGGGATATCACGTAAAAGATTTTTCTATTCCGTCAACTTAATGAAATAAATAAATGTAGGTATGAAGAAATGAATAAATAAAGAGTAAACAATTATTATAACCAAGAAATTAACTAAATTAGTGAGTAGCATAGATTCTTGCTTAAATAAACTCACCACTAGACAAGATTAAAGTGGAGAAACTGAAGTAAAGCAAATGGTAGTCAAATACTTACCATCATCATTATAATTCAGTAACGATATGAGCATTCCATTAAGCCATCGACGGGCAATGATAGAATCAAGTCCACACGCCACAATGTGATAGAATCAAGGATCCTCTTTGTCTTGAATCGGACAGTGGTGAGGAGTTACACACCTGACGGTGGAAAAATGACGGTAAAAGGATTCCTCTTTGTCTTGAATCGGACAGTGGTGAGGAGTTACATTGCATCCTGGAACTCTGAAAAAGATAATTTTTTTAAATTTGCAAAAAAATATTGGAATATGTTTGTCTTTTTAATTTGATTCTTATGAAAAAAAACTAACTAATCATTACACCATTTCTGTGAAAGGGTGGGCAGAAAGGATAGAACGCCACACCACTCAGTCCTGGCACACTTCATTCTCTTCTTACACATTCATAATTTATTCTTGTCATGAATGCACACCGATTTTTAAAACTTTTCACACATTCGCTATCAAGTACTAAACTTGTACTATACATATTTCAACATACGTGCCATTCATTTTAAGTACTTGTACTAAAAATATTTTAACATACCTGCCATTAATAAATGCTGCAGCACATTCCGCTTTGGATGACCCAATGTCTTTTTTTCTGAACAAAAATTGGCGATTCAAGTTGGATAATTCTATTATATCCATATCAATGACATGGATTTGCCGAAACCCCATCAAAGCCAGATTTTTCAGAAGTTCACAACCCAAACCTCCAGCCCCAATAACTAATATCTTGCACGAGGACATAAGAAACTCCAAAATATCAGCCGACGGCTCAAAATCTGGATGACAGAATGGACCAGACCTTTCTAGAACTTTACGAATGTTCAACCAACGTTTCTGCAAATGTTCTGGAGGCTGAACTTCTTCTGAAACTGCCATGACCTAAAAACAACAACAAAATCATGAACCATGAACAATAACCGTGAACCAGGTCTAGTGGTAGATTAGAATCTCTAGGTTCGAATCCCACTCCAGCTCAACAAGTTTCCTGCTTTCTGGCAGTTATTTCCGACTATATGAAAGCAGAAAGCTCAAAATTGAAATATTTCAGTATATCATAAGAACTCAAATGTTTCTTTTTTTTGTAAATTAAAAACAAAAAAACAAATTCATATTTATTGATGTGGAATTAACTGCCAATAATTCTGTACTATCAAAACATCATTGATTATCAAACATTTTATTACTCTGCGGCCCGGTGATTTTGACACCGTGATTTTTCTGCCTGTCAAAAATAACGGTAGGATAAAAACAAATAATTTGAAGAAATCTTACGTCTTTTGCAGTTGATATTATTTCAGCATCCATATTGTTTGTATCTAAACCAATGGATTCTCGATTTGAAGATATAATCACTATTAGAATCGAAACAAAACCAATGTTGTAGATGTAGTTATTTCATCCAAAGTTTTAGGTTATAGTTAGACAGCGGCTGAAATTACATGGTTAATTTGGTTTGTTTCTAAGATGTATCGAGATGTAATTTGGTTTGTATCTAAGATCTATCCGAGATGTATCTAAAAATTACTAAAAAGTGGTAGAATTTAGTATCATTAATCGCCAAGTGACGCACTATTTAAAATTCTTTTAAATTTTTGATAATATGCATGTGGTGGATCACATATTCCCTCACTGATTAATAATTATATTATGCACTGATTGAAGAGACAATAAAGTGAATTTTCACCTATATTTATTATTTTTTGACACAATCTTTTCCGAGCCGGCAGAGTTGATACAGTTGACATTTGACATTCAATTTGCCAAGCAAAAGCAAAATATGAAAAAAATGCCAATTTTTGCTTTTCGAGCTCTCGCTCAGTGTTCCCAAACCTAAAAATTAAAAATCGGGAGAAAACATACCTAAAAATAGGGAGAAATCAGGAGATCGACTGACTTGACGCTACTTTTGCTAAATTTGTGAAATCCTCAAATATTTTACGCTATTCAAACCGATTACCGTGAAAAAAAAAAACAAGAATTCGAGGTCATTGGTCGGAGATCGAGATTAAGTTTCAGGAGATCTCCCGATAAATCGGGAAGTTTGTGAGCACTGCTTTCGCTTTCGACCTACTTCGGCCACCTTCGTCTCCCAATTTTGAACTTCCACCAATAGCATGAGTTAATGTTGGAAATAGGTCCAAGTGTTGCCTTATATAAAAATTTCAACCAATCGGTGCGGTGGTAAAGATTTGAAGTAGGTAGGTCCTAATGCTAGTAACTCACTTGGCCTTGGCCCAAGTCATAGAACCAACACATCTACATTATAAATTTAATACGTACCTATTATAAAAGAAAAAGTAAGTATCATGTTGATGGAACCAACTCCAAAGCCCGAATCATGTCCAAAGCTTTCTCTTTTTGATTGCACTGATAATATTAATTTATATCTCGATTTGGTTAAATTATATAATATATATATTTCGCTGACCGTACTTATGAAATAGTAAATAATCACTCGTAAAAATAATTTGGATGATAGATTTTTTTTTTCTTTGAAACAAGTTTTAATGTCAGTATTGCTGTTATTATTGACATATTAGAATTAATGAGCATTGGCTACGTTTAAAAAATTCAGATACAAGCTGTTAACTTATGGCTTATTTTAAAGATTTATCCTACATTGGCGCACATTGGCGGCTATGTGAAGAAGAGCCATAAGAACGATAAAACCGCCTATAATTGCTAATGATCTGCGGTTATCTAGGCGCGGGTGTTTTTAAAATGTCGTCTGATCGAAATACGCTTTAAAAAGATTGGCAGGCTTAATAAGCACAAACGGATGTTCCCCTTGTAAAAATCCTACAGCCAGTAACCCAGTAGGTACCTTAACTATTTATGATAATATAAAACAAAACAACGTTTTTGCATCCAATAACAACGATCGTTGCTATGTTTGGTGTCGCAAGTAAAGTAGGCTACAGCCTTTTATCAGCTAAATCTGCAGCAGAAAAGTTTACTTATGAAGCAGGGAAAGCGGTTGCTAGATTTTCAGTCAGAACTAAATGCAAAGATTCTAAATCAGACGCAAAAAAACCAGATGGAGAGAAACCAGAAGGAGAAAAGCCAGAGGGCGTAGCTGGGTCAGGCAGAGTAGTTGCCGTAATCGGTGCTGTAGTAGACGTACAATTCGATGAGAGTCTACCTCCGATTCTTAATGCCTTGGATGTGGAAGGCAGAACGCCACGCCTTGTGTTGGAGGTGGCGCAACATCTGGGGGAGAACACCGTCCGCACCATCGCAATGGATGGTACCGAAGGTCTAGTGCGGGGTCAGCCCGTTACTGACACTGGATTTCCAATTCGTATACCTGTGGGATCTGAGACCCTCGGCCGCATCATCAATGTAATTGGGGAACCCATCGATGAGAGAGGCCCCATCCCCACTGACAAGCAAGCTGCCATCCACGCTGAAGCTCCCGAGTTCGTGGAGATGTCCGTGCAGCAGGAGATTCTAGTGACAGGTATCAAAGTAGTTGACCTTCTGGCTCCCTACGCCAAGGGAGGCAAGATCGGACTGTTTGGCGGTGCTGGAGTGGGCAAGACTGTGCTCATTATGGAGCTCATTAATAACGTAGCCAAGGCTCACGGAGGTTACTCCGTGTTTGCCGGCGTGGGAGAACGCACGCGTGAGGGTAATGATCTGTACCACGAGATGATTGAATCTGGTGTGATCTCCCTCAAGGACAAGACTTCCAAGGTAGCGCTGGTGTACGGTCAGATGAATGAGCCCCCAGGCGCGCGCGCTCGTGTGGCGCTCACCGGGCTCACTGTAGCTGAGTATTTCCGTGATCAAGAGGGACAAGACGTGCTGCTCTTCATTGACAACATTTTCCGCTTTACTCAGGCTGGTTCCGAGGTGTCCGCTCTGTTGGGGCGCATCCCCTCCGCTGTGGGCTACCAACCCACTCTGGCTACTGACATGGGTACCATGCAGGAGCGTATCACCACCACCAAGAAGGGCTCCATCACCTCCGTGCAAGCTATCTACGTGCCAGCCGACGATTTGACTGACCCTGCTCCAGCCACCACCTTCGCTCACTTGGACGCACCACTGTGCTGTCCCGTGCCATCGCTGAGCTGGGTATCTACCCCGCCGTGGATCCTCTGGATTCTACTTCCCGTATCATGGACCCCAACATCATCGGAGCTGAGCACTACAACATCGCTCGAGGTGTGCAGAAGATCCTCCAGGACTACAAGTCTCTGCAGGACATCATCGCTATCCTGGGTATGGACGAGCTGTCAGAAGAGGACAAGCTGACGGTGGCCCGCGCCCGCAAGATCCAGCGCTTCCTCAGCCAGCCCTTCCAGGTTGCCGAGGTGTTCACGGGCCATGCTGGCAAGCTGGTGCCCTTGGAGGAGACCATCAAGGGCTTCACTAAGATTCTTGATGGAGAACTCGATCACTTGCCCGAGGTAGCCTTCTACATGGTGGGACCTATTGAAGAGGTGGCAGCCAAAGCAGATACCCTTGCCAAGTCTACCTAAATATTTATGTTTTGTAACCTTTTTTTTTTAACCACCACAACAGGCCAGGAGTCCCAATTACAGAGGGGAAACAACGTCACAAACACCCAGGCTTGAGAAAAATCTCTTTCGATTTTTTGTGTTCTCACCGGGAATCGAACCCGGAACCTCCGTATCGTGAGTCCAGCATCTTAGCCATTACGCTACGGAGGCCGTCTTTTTGTTAGCAGTACAAAATTAATATAATATGCTTGCAGTTAAAAATAAAATAACCTTAGTTTCACCATTTAATAAACTGGTATAATATATTCATATGTTACATGAAACTGTGATATGTCAAAAATAATTTTTATATGAATATGAAAGATGTTTTGTCAAAAAGAAAGCTTTTTCTTTGCATCTTACAAAAACCAATTTTAGCGTCTCCAAATGCCAACATGAAAATGATACTTCTAAGCTGTGATTGAACCAATGATATTAATGCATTAATATCATTGGATTGAACAGAATGGATGCTCTCCTAAACTAAAGGAATGCGTTCATTCTGTTTATCAAATTAATAAGCAAGGTGAATGTATTTGAAATAATAAACACAATTTTTTTAAATATTTGTATTTAATAATAGGTACTTAGTAGTAAGAACAATATTATTCACAGATAGGTATATTGTATGATTGACGAACATCCAAAACGTTTTACAAATGCTTCATGAGAAAATAAAGTACAAGCAATGATGTTTTTTTTAAACTAATAACGTAATTCCAAAAATTATTGCCTGATATATGATTTTTCACTGTCACAACAGTTAAAATTTTATTAAATGCAGCATGTGCATAAAGAGTAAAAAGAATATTGCAATATTTAAAAGAAAACTATGAAAATTGCCACTGTTCATCCGTAAATAATTTTTGCAAAAAAATTTCTTGGTAATTTCAAGCAGCTAACATACAAAACAAAGTAATTTACTAATTGAGTTTTCATTTATTTTATAGAGCCCCATGTTATACTTTTTATAAATAAAAGTAGATTTCTGTTTCTGTATATTTTTTATTCAGCGACAGCTGTTTTGCCTTGTCAGTGCATTTTCAAACATTGACATTCAGGTTTATCAAAATTTTAATTGATTAAAGTGAAAATTATATGATTTGTTAACAAATAAGCAGCAAGGCAATAATAGGTAAATGTTTACATTGATATCTATTTTAATCAACCTTTTTTTAAATATATAATTCCAACTGTCAATTATCTGATTTTTAAATCCAGGTCCAAAGTACAAAAACACTTGAATTATAGGACGCCATTTCAAACTGCAGTCAAAATTCTCAAAATACCTTTTAACTTCTTTTTGTTCTGATTTACAATATTTTGAGCATTTCTTCTACAAGATATCCAGAATAAAATAATAAAAGTTGATAGTTGTTTCAGATTGTGACAATAAAATTACATAAATTCTCAAAAATATAAATTTTAGCAATTCTTTTTTGTAAACTAAGCTTGGAAATCTCTGCAGTAACATAAACAAGATTGACATAAAGTAAAGTTAAGGAAAATAAAACTAGTAAAATGAATTATATAGATAGATTAGAGCTGTATTACTAAACAATACTTAAAATAAAAGAATCATTTCAAAACTAAAGCTGAATATCCAATCAGTATCCACAGAGTTGTAAAAAGTCCGAAAATGTATAAAATATAAAACAAGATCCCACAGGCAACAAACTTACTATGGCCTGATTATTCGTAATTTCAAAATACTCAATATGGACCCATCGGTTTCTGCTGATACTTACAACAAATTAAACAATATAAGATAATTTTATAGGTTGGCACTCATCCATCTGTTACTACAGAATGCTAAATAGAAAATTAAAGAATTCTTGTAAAAATGTTTATACACCTAACTTTATCGATAGTACCATATTTTAAAGATTCAATAATATTATTATACTATGTACATCATACATACATGAAATGCGATATTTTATCAGTTAATATTAACGTGATGGAACAACAAATCAATTTACGCCATTAAGCTTAGCGCACAATTATTTGTCTGAGTTTTCATCTTACATTCTACCTATCTATATCACAGAATTTTGAAAATGTAGTATGGAATTTTAACCAGATTTCTCAGTTTAATTGCTTAAGTTAGGGGAAGTATCTTCGGTTACCGGTAATTCAACTTCATCAACTGTACAACTTTCGGAGGTAGCTTTATTATTACTCAATACAAGGTAACGTGCCAACTTGTTTTTCAGATTCTTCACATTTAAACCCTTACTATCGATTTCGCTTCCATTGATGGGTTTTTTAGAATGAATCGGTGTAGGATCAACATTTTTATTTTCGGAAATATCCTTGTCATTACTACTAAAAAATTTCTCAGTCTGCTCCGTCGATTCATCTTCTACATTTGAAGAATCACTATTTTCAACCTCAGATTTTATAGTTACATCAGAATGGAATTTAATTTCACTAAAATTCTTCGACATACTTTCCAAAATAATATCTTTGTTTTCATCTACTAAACTATCAGATTTTCTTTTTGGTTGATTAGTTTTTAACAAAAGTGGACTATTAGTTTTGTATGGTTTCTGACTTACCATCATTGGCGATTGCTTCTTCAGGTAAGAAATCTTCTCTAATGGTTTTGGAACTGTTTTCACCTGAGATATTGTCAGCGGAGATTTGGGGAGAACTGTTGCAGATTTCTTCTCCAAAGATGATGTTTCGGATGTCTTCAAGAGAGTGGGAAGGGGTTTGGAACTCTTGGTGGTCACTGCATTCGCTGGAGGAGTCGTCTCCGTGGAACCTTTGGAAGGAGATATCGGAGCCGATGGTGGGGTGGGGGGGGCTCTGCGTTGTATGAAGAGGGGAAGATCTCGTCGCATGGGAAATGAATGTGTCCGCTTCATGAGAGCCCTTCCATGTTCCACGGCCTTCTGTGAGACGGCTTGTAAGGCTCCATGGCAGCCTTTGGAGGCAGATATTGGGGATTTTGTGATTGGTAGATCCTTTGTCGCTCCGGTTTCTATCGGATGATCCACAGCCGAGCTGTCGTTCTGTAACAATGTTTTCCGTTTCAGTTGAGTTTTTTGTGGTACATTCGATGTCATATGAGATTCTTTATATGCTTCTGCTTCTAGTTTCAACAAATTGGACAGGTCATATTCGAAATCTTTATTTAAAGGTTTAACACGGTTACGAATAGGTCGTTTAACTGTGTGAGACGGAGATGATGCTGTATGTTGATTGTTTATAGTTATTTCCTCTTCTTCTTTTTCAGGAAGCTGTTTGCCATCAATAGTAGCCATAGATTTGAAATTAACACTATCAGTTGTCTTGGGTTTGAGCAAACTTGTAGATTTTGGTAAATCGTCCGTAGATGTCTGATCTTCTTCAAGACTATGAATACTCATACTATTTCCAGGCGAGTTTTCAACAGGTATAATTTCTTCATCTAGAAATAAATAAATAAGTAAAATAAGTATTGTATAAAAATTTAATAGAGAATAATATAACATATACATCATTATCATCATCATACCATATCCGCTCACTATGTGGAGCATATGGATTTCACAAACCGCCTCCAGGCCAAGCGATCAGCCGCCACCTCCCGTGCATCCTCCCAAGTCAAGTCCACACTAAACCATGCTTGCCTATTTTACAAGGCATAAGGTTCTGGACGTCCACTGTTAAGAATTCGCCGGCAGTTTGCGTCAGAGCTGCGGGACGTGGACTTGACATGGGAGGATAACATATAAGGAGGATAAGATTATTTTGAATTTTAATAAAAGAACTGTTAAAATAAATACCTTCACATTTTCTGGGAGATGATTGTATGCTCTTGGGGCTTTTGCTATCTGTACCTATTCGTTTCCGTTTATTGACTTTAAAACTGCCTTTAGGTCGCCCTCTTTTTTTAGTCTTACTTGAATCAGAGTTTGTACCACTTATTGAAAGACTGTTATCACTTTTATCATTGTCAATTGCATTTTCCTCAACATCTTTGAACACAGATTGCATCTCAAGAGAAATTTTCGATGATGAATCGTCATCATCGTCGGATAGACAAAATATTTGACTGGTCTTACTGATTTTGTCGGTGAGTTCTTCTGTTTCTCTCAATGCTGGATTAGGTATACCACTTTCTGACGAATTTTTTTCGAGGCGAGCTCCAACCGGAGACAGAGCCGCAACAAACTGCCTTAAGCGATCCGTATCACAAGAAAGTTTGTGCTGATATCTTAAGTGATTAATGCAGTGGCTCTTATTGTAGCTCTTGAAATGACACAACTTGCACTTAAATCTTTTCCAATCAAAGTGTTTGGCCATGTGTTTTCTAAAACTAATAATGGATAGAAAACTGACATCGCAATCTTTGCAAATGAGGTTTTTGTTGGATTCAGACTCTATTTGGGCATCTAAGGCTTTTGTGTTTTCAATTTCGTTTTCAGCATCACTTTCTAATGCCATAGTAAGTATAATATCATCGGAATCTTCAAGTGCAGACTCTTGGATTTCGGTACCTGATGGATCATGTCCAGGGATATTAGTGTCCATAGGTATCAACACAGCTGGAGCATCTATGCTTCTATTCAAATTTTCACCCAAAGGTTGAACCGACATATCCTTACTGTCATCTTGTAATTTATTTGGGTTTGAATGACATATTCTTTCAATATCTTCAAAGCTGAGTTCCCCATCATCCATAAATGCCAATTCTATATCAGACGAATTTTTGTCTTTCTCAGGAACGGTTGATTCACAATCAACGTCAATATCCATTATTATTGAATTGTTCTTCGCATCATCTAAAGAAAGAGAAGTAGTTTTGTTAACATAAGCATCATCGCAGTCTGTCACAGTCTTGACATTTCGTGTATTGTTTGTAATTTTAACGACGATATTGGGAACATCTTTAGGGGTTAACATACCGGCATTCTCACCTTTACCCGTCGAGTTTCCGGCATCAGGCACTGGAGAAGCGGTGCCCACACTGGTGGAGGAACCTTTATTATAATCGCGCCTGATTTGAATTTCTATAGTCTTTTCTCCCGGCTTGGAGTCTACTTTAGTAAGCTTTGCGGGCGGAGAGGGGGAAGGGGAAGGGGCAGGGCTGGGGTCCGGGTCGGGCTCGCGGGGGGCGGGCTTGGGAGCGCGGCGCTGCAGGGATGAGGTGATGCGGTTGTGTGCGGCGATGCGAAGTTGGCAGGTCTGACGATGTGATGCGAGGGCGGCTCGGCGCTCAAAACGGCGACCACACCCTCCGCAGCGTGGCACTTCCCCATCGCCTTCCAAATTGTCCATCCAGGCCTACACACATCCATAAAAATTAGTTACAACTGATAATAATTTAAAATTTTCACTAAACACTCTTAATGCATAAGAAATAAACCTGATTTTCGAGATCCATTCGATGCTGTTCACTAATAGTTTCAGTATCTTCTGATGTTTCATTCTTAGATTCAGTGCCGGGAGATTTATTTAGGACAAATGCCTTTTTTTGAATTGACTCACGAAGCTTTCGGATGTATGCTGCGCTCTTTCTGCAATTGAAATATTACATGATGTCACATAAATATAAATAGATGAATTTATTTGCAGAATATAATATGTGATACAATTTATTATGAGGACATTATGAAGCAGGTAGTTATAATTTATTTTATGTTGGCATCTTATTAAATTTCTGTATTACCAAATAATATCATCAACATTTCTTTTATAAAATGAGAAACAATAGTATGGGTGTTTTTTTTAGAGGTATACAACTTTAAAATTAAATTAAGCATGTAAAAATAATGTTAATTGCCATGGCGTTGGCTTTATTTAAAAGATATTTCTATGCCATTTGTATACCACTAAACAAAACCTTATATATCTGCTTTTGGCCATTTCAATGAAATATCAACTCAATAAATTACCTGTGAACTTTAAATAAATGCCTATAAACTCCCCAAGCATTGACAAAGTTATCAGAACAGTCTGGACAAGGAAACACCAACTTATTAGAAGTGTGTTTATGCTTTGTGTGGAATTTTAAAGTTTTTTGGGTTGAAAATACCATTTTACCTAAAAAAGTAAAACTGTAAATATCATGCAGTAACAGGAAAAAACAAATTTTATCATATTGACTTAACACAAAAAAGGATATTACATATTTTGCAGACGAGATTTTGGTTAGAAGTGTCATCTTCCTCATCGCTGATTTGTATAACCGTTTCAGAATTTTGAAAAGGTGAAATTGACTTCCCAGGCTCCAATAATTTTCCATCTGGTCCTAAAACCGCTTCACAAGAAGAAATCATCTTGTCTAATTCGGTCACCTAGAATTTAAACGAAGATTGAAATGTTATATAAGTTATTAACATTCACTGTTATCTTTTTGCATGAAGATTCTTTTGTTTCTAATGAACCGAGGATTTAAAAAAAATCTATTGAACATGACTTGAGAGTTAATATTGCTAAAAAAAACATTACCTGTAATTTAAAATGTTTATATGTTAGTGATGCTCGTATGAAAATTTAATGACACCATTTTATATTGTTGTAAAAAGTATAGTATGTATTTACCTGCTCTTTTATTGAATCTTGTAAATCTAAATTTTGATAAACTGCATTTGAAGCAGATTTTATTGACTGTAGTTGAATTATTCTGTTGGGAGTTTGTCGGTCATTCTCTATTCTAGAATCTGAGTCCATTTTTGTAGATGCCAATCTTTCTACTATTGATGTCAAGTCTCTAGACAAAGACTTTTTACTTTCAGTATGTACTTTGAAGGGTTTATCATTAGATAGATTATCGCCTTTATTCTTGAGAAATTGTTGATAGTCTTGTTCATTTTGTAAAATCATCATCATATCATCTTTCTGCAATAAAAATGAAATCATAATTATTTTAAAAAAAATAGTTAGTTTGTGCACTAATAATGAATTAGGATTCAAATAAAATTACTTACAAGAAATTTATTATTTATAAAATGAGCATGTAGAGAAGTATTAAACTTTTGACGGCAATATACCCTTTTATGTGATATAAAATTAGCCAAACTCCTAAACAAGTTACGACAAACTCGACATTCGTAGATCACATCACATTCGGTTGAAAGAAGTTGTTTAATCTAAAAACGAAATACATGCATGCACATTAATTTATACATAATATATCAAAACACAAATATCTATAACATTTCAGGGGTTTTGTAAAGGTAATAAGCTAGTTCAGTGTCTTTTCACCAGTCGATGGGAGAATGTTATAATTAATTATGAAGTGTTACGAAGTGAATGCCGAATCAATCAACAAAGTAATTATACTATATTAAATTTCGTTTGAAAAAATTTTTTTGTTGCCGGGTAAATTACTAATTGAGAATACCTAGCATTATTAAATTAGAAAAAAAAAATTAGTAAGACTTATCCAAACATCAAGTTGCTACCATTTATCGACTTACCATTTGGGAGATGTGACTGACAAATAAACAAATCTTTCGAGAAATGTAACAATAAAGCAAGGAGAGAGATGAAAATATTTGTAACGAAATAATTCCTTTGCAGGACAATCGAGTCATATAATAAAAATAAGAAAATCTGCTAACATATTGTTTCTTTATGATTTATAGTATGATGATTTGAAACTCAAATTAATGACTTACCTCTTCAGTACCAGTATCGAACACATCGCGAGCTTGAGTAAAGCCCGTTATACTGGTCTGTATTGATTTTCTTAGTATTGATAGGTCTGGAATAGGTCTGTCTTCAAGATCTTCCATCTGACCCGATTCCGTTGAAGATGGGGAAACACCCGATCTGATTTTGGTGCGTTGAATTTTTCCATTTTGCTTAGTCATCTTGCATTCATCGAGAGAAAATTCTGTAACATTCCCTAAATATTTTATAACACGGACAACTTACATTAAAGTATTAGCATGTATTTAAAAATAAATGCGTCATTGTTACCTAGATATTATTATTCTTATCGTGGCATCATGGTAGTGTGGAATGTTGACTCTTTTTGTAACCAACAAAATGGTAATAATAATAGTTTAGGTAAATAATTATTGAAAAAACATTACTACTAGGATCGACATTCTATTATTAAAAAAGTGGTGCATAAAGATAGCTTTTGATAAAATAAATCCACTTCCTTTGCCCAAACCATGTTAAAAAATATTTTAATATACCTACATAAGAAGATACGGTAATATTACGAACTAATGTGTATACATATAAATTTGAATATTTTAAATTTGAATTGCACTTGCTCCTAATTTTTTGGCATGTATCTACGACAAGCGGTTCGATTTTTGCTGTAATAATAATGACTCCATAGCCCATACCACATACTAATATTCAAAACGTGATTAGTACATATTTTAAGAATTACATAATGAAAAAACCTTATCGCGGCATCAGACGATCAAATATATTTATTTTTGGAAAAATACTGCAATTTCTCCAGAACCACTAGTCGTGAATAAACACGCCAACGAGTGTACATCGTAATATTCTCCAGATTTGTAGCACAATGAAATGACTAAATGCGTGAGGTCTCTCCCTTGATTTAATGAAAGAAACGGCAATTTATCGTCACTGTTTGTAATAAAAATAACGACAGAGGTATGGGAAAAGGCGATGAATGTCTTAAATTGGTGGTTACTTACACGGAAAGTAGTAATCGCAAAAATACGGCCAAAGGATTTGTCTCACGTCTCAGGGAACGACGACTCCATTTTTGTAAAGGATTGTTCTTGTAAATTCCGCGAAAGAATGACAAAGATGGCAGCACCTATCATAATCGGATTATAAAATTCCGACATTACCGACTGCTTAAGGACGAAATTACTAAAAACTTATGCCTCTTCTATTTTATCTTAAGAGTACTTTGTAATAAAAAAATATTATCGGTTCTAGGAAATTTAACAAATTACAAAGTAAATATTAATACTTTTTTACAAAGTGCTTAAATTTGTTTTACCAAAAGAGAGCTCACTAAGAAATTGTATACAAGTTTTGACATCACGTAACGCGTAACGCAGACTGGAAGAAGTTAAAAAAATATAAAATTATTTTATTTTAACTATTTTACTTCAAGTTTTTAAGGTTAGAATTTAGAATTGAAAAGTGACAAACGCGAGCAAAAGTATTTTCTTATTGTGAACAAATTCAGTTAGAATTTTTTACGCCACATGTATTGAATGTGTGAATAATTATGATAAGCTGAAGTAAAACTAATAAATTGTCAATATGAATGTTATCGTTTTTAGAAGTTGTCGTCTCGTCAATTATTGGAAGGTAAATATTTACAGTGGGTATTATTACCCTGAAGACTTTAAAAGGTCGTGCCCTGACGTCAAAACGCAATAAAATATATAATTTTTGTTGTTTAGCTTGTGGCGGATTTCAAGCATGCTTTCAATTTAAATAGTCTATGTATGTTGTTCCTTAATGGTACTTTCATCCACAATAATAGTATTGGTGCCTAAAACTGGTTCTATCAAATTAAAACAATTATATTTTTCACAATATACAATGTTTAGAGATTCGTTTAATTTCTCCAAGTGAGAAATCTGGTAGGCAAAATGCTGTAGGACTATAATATTTACACTCAGACTTTGCTTCTTCTCAGATACATACATATTATTCTTATGCATGCACGTAGATTATTTTAACTCTTATTTTGTTAGTAAGTAGTTTAATGATTATTGCACATTTTTCAGGGTACTCTGCTTAGTAGAAATTGCGAAGGAATACAAAATCGTCATGAACATGCAACGGCTATCTTTAATAAGTATCACATAAAAGATAACCGGCAACAAATACAACCAATTTGTTGTAATTTTATAAATACCAAAGCAGTGAGCGTAAACGAAGACAGTGGGTTTTTCAAATCTTTCATTAAAAAAGTGGGTTGGTTACCTCACAATAAAACGGTGAGTTGATAGAATTTACATCAATAGACAAACATTAGTTTTCTAAGAAGAAAAATGTTTTTAGTGTATTAAAAGATTTACTGTGAGATAAAGATAAGACAGGGATTGGAAAAGATAAGCAGGCTTTTTGCTCCGCAGTGGACCATGGACCATGGCAGATATCTTCGTCTGTTTGATGAAACTTAATATCTTTGTCAAACATAAAAAAATTTACAAGTTTGTGGAATCCATATGCTCCACATAGATGACTTTCCCTTATCCCCATCTAATGATGCATAGGGCACACCTTTGCCATACCAAGTTCAGTGTAAAAAAATATTTATTGTAATTTTATTATACAACGCACTTTTATCTTTCACGGTACAGATAAATATTTTTACAAAAAAACACCTTAAATTTATAAGCATTTTTTTTGGTTTCATAACGCCTTAAACTATCATTGAATCAATCTTAATTTATTAAATATCAATGTTTCTTTCCCAGAAAAATCGTCTCAAAGGATATATGCTTTACGAATCAGTTGTGGACCAGTTAAACTACGACGAATGGATGACACAATTCAGCCT
The DNA here is from genome assembly GCA_022494985.1 of Micrasema minimum. Taxonomy (NCBI): domain Eukaryota; kingdom Metazoa; phylum Arthropoda; class Insecta; order Trichoptera; family Brachycentridae; genus Micrasema; species Micrasema minimum. The sequence goes on along the minus strand of JAGVSP010000269.1, from coordinate 56,857 downwards.
GGAGAATAGTTTTACATCCTGGTTTATGGTAACAGAAATCCACGTGTGGCTTCTTCTTGTTCGCTGTATGGAAGAAGGGGATACAGGGCGACAGATGAGGAATGCCATTATTGAAGCAATGTGGGCCGATGTTTCTGTTAGAGCTACAAAATTAGCAGTAAGTTCAATTTAGACCTTCCTTGTATTGCTTAGTGTCAAAATCTGTAAGTGGTATAACAACTGCACAAGCTATTTTCACACCCTATAAAAAATGTTAACACTATCCCAATACACATTTTTACATGTTTTGTCACCTTATTGACATGTATTCTAACAAAAACCATAGATATAATGATTTTTCAAAATAATGCAATAATTTTTTAATTATTTAAATATTTCAGCCAGATAATAAATCATTAGTGCGAAAGCATATAAATTTATTATCAGAACAGTTTCAAGCTGCTCTTGTAAGCTACGACGAAGGATTAATGAGCAACGACATGGTTCTAGCTGGAGCTCTATGGCGAAGATTCTTTCAGATGTCATGCGATGACCCTATAGCGGTTGAAATCTCATAAGATATGTTAGAAAACAGTAAGACTGCAAGTAAAACAACTGTTGATCCGTCGGTACTAGATAATGTATGAAAGTAACTACTTTTGTAAAATGGTAATGTGAAAAAAAATTATGTGTGCTAACATTTTCAGTTGCGACTAATCTAAAAGATTTGTTTTCTTTTTCCAGCTCTCGTTACTGGACAACATACCGTCAGCAGAGTTCTTGGAGAGCCCTAAAATAAATTGGCAGTGTGTCAAAGAGAAGAAATAATTAGAAAAGGGTTCTATTGTTAAGAGTATTTATTGTAAGTAGTATGAAATTTGTTTTTAAATAAATTATTATAATAATAGAAGAAAATATTTGGATTTGTTTCTTAAAATATTATTTTTAAAGATTTTATAATTTATGAATTTTATTGATTATAAGATTCCCACAGTGAGTCACTTTTCCTGAAGTCATACAATTCAGATGATGTCATAATTCTCAGGTAATTATGTACACAGCTATTGCTACAAACTGCAGATTTTTGTCCTGAAGATTTGCTCCTAAATTTGTGGTAATCTTGCAGTAAATGCTTCTCCGTTGTTACCATACGCTTGATCAAATTATCCATACTTTTGAGACTCAGAGACTTCAAACCATAATGCTCTTTGAAAGTATATTCTTTGAACCACTTGGGTCTTTGTTGAGGAGTTAAGTTTGCTTCTGTGAGGTTGTAGATCCATGTTTCAATATCCTTGACTTCCTAAAATATAAAATACGAATCATTATTTTAGAGTGTTCACAGTTTTTCTTATTTAAAACAAAGATTGGGTTAAACTTACATAACTATTGCTGTCAACGTCATACACTCTGTAGTTAGGATTTACATCACTATTGGCTGTGACACTTCCTCCATTCCACGCTATCGAAATTGGTTTGTCAACATCGCTTTTTGAATAAAACATTTTAAAATCATCACTGTGCGTGTGTCCATTGAATTCTGCAGAGATGATGTCTGCAAATCTGAAATAATATCTTTTTTAGAAAAAACCGTTTACCTTTTATCTTTCCGCTTCTTTCTCTGAGGTTCGATGTAATAAATAGAGGATATTGTAAACTAAGGTGTATGTATAATAGCGCGACATCTTACCCAAAACTCTTTTGAATAATTTTCCGCCAAAAATGGAATTATATAAAAATATCTATGCAACTTATGCAAAACTAGTATTTGTCATACCGGATGAAGTAAAATTATCTTAACGTACCTTTCAATAATTCTTTTGTATTCTCTAGTATAAACAAAAAGACAATCTGCCTTCCCAGCAGGTAAATGTGACAGAATATGAACTCTCTCGTTGTTTAACTCGGCTTTCCTTAGAGTGGTCGCAAGCCACTGAAGTTGTCCGTTTATGTCTTTGGGCTGCATTTGTAGCCACCTATGATTTGATAGTAATAATAATTCATATTTTATTCTACCTCAAAAAAGGTACAAAACAAAATATTTCATAGATTTGGAGCTAAAATTTCTGTATTCACACAGCGATTTAATAACCCCTTGTGCCGGAATTCGAATGATGAAATAACTTTTAGCGAATAGCATTTTGCAGAGATAGGCACTCTGTAAATTATTTCAGTTGTGAGTTTACCAAAAAACTGAATTTACAGGCTGTTACATGTATTTTTTTAATCAAAATTAATCTACCATTGAAATCCACTCAATTTGATTGTCAGATTATTAAGGCATTAATTTTCAATAATGATAAATATGGGTATGTAAAATTTAAGTATTACCAGTTTAAACGGTAGCACATGTTTGAATTGATGGCAACAAGTCTGAATCCCGGCTTTAGTAGGACGGTATAATAACCTCCTAGCTTAATAGTTTCAGTTGCTTCCTCGGGTAACCAGACACTCCATTGTAGTGTGCTAGCATTGTGTACAGCCAATTAGATGAGAAAGAATCTGTGATGAATGTTGGGGCAAACCTAGAAATGAAGATATTCTAAACTATTTAAACAAAACATTTACAATTTGACATCTCAACAGAGACGAGACGTTTGGAAGGAAATATGGATATCTAGGCGTTTACAGGGCTTATGACCTGTCATTGGCTGTATTTTTCGCTAAGTATTTTATATCCATATCTGCCAATTATCAGAACTTGTGTAAATACAGTGAAATGGCGCGACGCTTCACATGTGAAACTTCTCTGTCATCCATTGAGAAAATTGCTAAGCATTTTAGCAGAAACCTTTATGATTGCAAGTGAGATTCTTACCGAATTACATCACCTACTAGGAAACGCCTGAAGATGACTTTTCAAATATTTCAAGTATTTGTACACACTCAAAATGTTGTTTATAAAACGCTTTGTTTTTAACTACTTTTTATTTTATTAATAAATCTCCTGACCGGTTTCATTATAAACTACCCTTAAAGCCATTCGGGAGATTTATTAACAAAAAGTAGTTATAAACCAAGTGTTTTACCTAAATAGTTTTTAATGTGAATGCTTCTAACATAAATTTCCGAAGATTTTCTAGTTTAGTATATTATAATGTAAAACGCTGTAACCTTGGTTGCAGCAGTAAAATGTAAAATAACTTTGTCTTGTGGTGTAGCGGATAGCACATTAAGATACCATGCTTGAGGACGCGGGTTTGATTCTTGAAATATTTATTTGAATGTAGTTTTCATTAAAAAAAATTCATATGTAATACCTTGAGCTGGCGCTAAAACTTAAGACTTTATCTCGCCTTCAAGATTCACTGCACTTGGTGTACCAATACAGTGCCCTATGCACCATTAGGTGCGGATAAGAGAGTAGAGTAGTGATAAATAGTAAAACCACTTACTGATTGACAGGTTGAGATTCGTGATTCCCCATTATTGGGAAGACGGGTATATTACCAAAAGTGTTCTTCAACTTATCTATTGTTATCCTCTGGCTTTCGGCTATCAGTTCGTTTGTAGTCTCCCAAACTCCGTGATCGGTCGTATCACCCGTGTAGTAAACATATTCAAAGTCCTTAAAAAAGTTTTGCATAATAATAATATTAATAATAATATAATAAAGGTTTAATTCTACTATTACTGCTTTCCCAGCTGGAGGAAATGAGGATGGCTTTTATACCAGGTACGAGGTTCGAGGATTAGCGTCCAGAAAGTAAAGTGTCCTACCTTTGGTAGTTGATTACTCTTCTTCCAGCACACAACAATGAGAACACTGATGCACTTTCACAATGGCTGATGATCAAGGATTGTTTCGCGTAGTTTTTTTTTGTAGCGTAGGTCTTTGAGGCGCGGTGCGGTAAGCGGTGAGGTAAGCGGTGAGGTTCGTGGCTAGGGTCAATTCACTTCTGACGCGGAATGAGGAAGGCGGGGACGGGATCGAGGTAGCGGGTTGAGGTGCGGGGAATTAAAAATAATATAATAAAAGTGTGTGTGTGAAATAATATTAAACTAAATAAGTGCGCGGCGTTACCACCAGCGGTGCATAGGGCACTGCATTGGTACACCAAGTGCAATGAGTCTCGATCACTTGTTACATGAAGGCAAGATGATCAGTCTTACACTTCTTCGCCATTCCAATGTACCACATGTGAAATATTAATGCGAAAACCATATGTAAATGAATATTTCATGTTGACCCACTGCAGGAATCGAACCCGCGACCTCATGCTTGGTAGCCCAATGTGTTAACCACTACACCGCGAGGTGGACTTAAGTTTTATTCTTGAATATGATAAAAGAAATTTTGACATTTTATGCATTCTGGGCTGCAATAATGAATAGCTTGTGATTGATTTTGTAAAAAAAATTTCCGTACAAATAAAATATATGATAAAAAAATAATAAGCAGTTTATTCCAGCCCAGCAATATTAAATTTACATTAATTATTAATTCATTTATAGGAATTCCATCAATATAATTCAAAGGACAAAATTTACTAAAATTTTTAAGTCTTTTCCTTTAAAACTCTATTTTTAATGTCAGTGTGTAAAAATTAATTCATCAACTTGCTTTTGGTAGGTTTAAATATGATATTGGGTAGATATTTATCAGATCAGAATTTAGTTTTGTGGTTTACCTTATGATTTTCAGCTACTGTGTCAATACAATCTTCTATGGCCCATAATGGTGCATCACAGTTTCTATAATCACCCCAATAACCTGCCTGTTTATGCACAGGAATAGCTTTGACTGATTTTCTTTCAAATTCATTTTGGAACTTTAATTTTCTCACTTCTTCGGAGTAGTCTATGTCGACAAGGAATGATCCATCATCTTTCTTTATAATTATTTTGCTTGCCGATGTATCGTCATATAAACGGTTCCATCTTGGAGATGCTCTCTCTTGTTGTCCTATTCTACAGCACGTCGGTTCGTTGCACTCGGCTAATCCGTATGGTTCATAGACTGGATCATAATGGAGATCCGATAATTGGACTATCTTAAATGTTTCACCTTCCGCTGGTGCCTGCAAAAATCGTTAGGTTTTTGTAATCTGCGTTTTTCAGATTATTTTTGCCTTACCATTCCTCTATCCTATCCTGAATCACATACTTGTGACCTCTAGTATTAATCACTTTTCAAATTTGAAGCAAAATGACAAGTTAATAATGTAATAAATTTAAATAAAAACAAACCCCTATATTAGGAGTTTTGTACTGACTTGTTTGGGAAACCCGTTGCCCTTTTCAAGGTTACTTATGAACTAGGGTTTAATCAATTATTGAAAATATTTAACAATGTAGTAATCATTATAATATTACGAAGATACATCAAAGACCTTTTATTTCTATTAATAAATTTTTATTCTATATTTATAGGATTTTTAGCCGTAATTTGTAATTTTTTATCATTATAACATGGATTAACTTACTATCAATAACTTGACTTTTAATAATATTTAATCCTTTAATGGCAATCAATCTTTTTGTTTTGACCCCTGTGTATTGTTTTCAATTAAAACAATGTAAGTATTAATATTGTTATGCCACTGAACCGACATTGATAAATTGTTTACCCTTGCTGAGATATTAATCTTACTGATTTTTTGTCCAATAGTAAAAAATTCTTTATAAAAAATACTTCTACTGTTCGGATATATAAATATATTTAAGTAAAAATATATAGATGGGATGACAAAATAAAAAGACAAGAGGACATAACTATGGACAAGATCTAGTCTAATTCTGTGAATTTTTTAAATCTTGATAGACTTCTTGAGTTTACAATGCGACATAAACATAAACGAGACATTGGTAAAGCCGTAGTTTGTTTTGGGCTGATCAAGAAACACATTTGATTTGTGTTTTCTCATATAGCTTTTTAAAAAGGTACCTACGTATACATATGAACCATTTTTCAAATATTGAATGAAAGATACGAGTATGTATTTGTTTTTCGTAGGTGTCTTTTAAAATAATAAGTTATCTTCTCAATAATTTAACCTAATTCTAACTTATCTGTACAAGTAGGGATTATTCTAAATTTGATAAGATTACTTAATTCATTCAGAACTGTAATAAAAAATTATCTAAATAAACAAGAATTAAACAATGTACTTACTGTTATTGTTACATTTTTTTCCGGTAATTCTATTGTCCAATCAAACTCTTCATCTTCAAAGGGACACGAGCTTCTGTCACTTGATTGAAACGCAACTCCGCAGAATGAATTGACTTTGAAATTAGCTTTATTTCTCATCACATACAATATTATAGGCTAGAAACAATATTTCATGGTTGTAAACAAAGAAATCTTCTAGTAAACTGGTATTTTTGGTATTTACCCACCCTGTAAAATCAGAAAAACCTTTTGGCTTCTGAAGTAGGAGTTGAAGTCAATCATTTGTCTGGCTTTGATAAAAAAAAAATGAGAACTCTTAATCCAAGGATTCAGAAAAGATTTTAATTTCAGGACTTTTAATAATAATAGTAAGTTTTTAATCTAGCTAATTTTGTACAGCGGTCTTGATACAACTTGCAAAAATAGAGTTACAAAAGTTATTCAAAATGATTATTTTATTGATTGCAGTTGGTTTTTATATAAAGATGTTGATTTTTAAGTTTTTTGACAGAATATGCAATCCCTAAAGGTACCAAAATCATTTTTGTCATGAAAAAACAGCACGAATATAATATATCGACGGTCCCAACGTATACTGTCGAATCTGAAAAAAGACGATTTTCATTTTATTGTTTTAAACTGTCCAATTTACATAATATTTTCAGGTGCCCAAAAAAATAAAAAATTATATTCGATTCAAAAAACCCCCAAAATATAAGAGGAAATTTTATTCTTTTTAGACTACCTAAAATATTATGTAAATTGGACAGTTTAAAACAATAAAATGAAAATTGCCTTTTTTCAGATTCGACAGTATACGGTGGGACCGTCGATATGCAGTTTACCAATCATTTGATTATGCGCTTTTTTCAATTATCGGGTTCGAACTAATTTATCCCCAATTAGGGCATTCGTCCGGATATTCTAGATTCTACTTTACACTGTCCCAAAATGAGTTATAACTCCTAGGAATACAAACAAACCTGTATTTATATAAAAATATACAACTTAAAATACTTACCAAATTAAGTTTAACAACCCCTTGACACACATCTGCTGATTCGATTTCCATAAGCGTACACAAATCTGTAACTATTTCTATCAAATCGTTTTCCGACTGTCCGTCGGCTTGTAGTTTATGAACTACATTGACAACTGAACGGCAAACAATGCATATGAGGATCTAAAAGTTATATATTTTATTGGAAACAGGTTTTCAATATTATTCTTTTTACCAAAATATTTTAAGGATGTCTGAATCTTTAAAAAATAATACTGGATTTTAATCTTAAAAGTGCATTATACTAGATATTTTATTAAAGTGATTGCTTAATTCATTTGATGACAGGTACACCCTATAAATGCCTTAAGCCGGAATTATATTAGAGCCACGCCGCGTGTCGCAACGCGTGGGTTTGGAATCGATTTCATACATTTAGTATGAAAATGATTATATTAGACATGTCCCGCGTGTCGCCGACCGATCTGACGCCACGCAGATCGAGTGATTTCGATCGGCGTGGGATCGGTGGTGGGGGAAGCCACGCGTTGGTTGGCTCGCGCGTCGCTAGTATAATCACCCGTGGGCAGTCGCATTTGCGCGCATGTCCGAGCAAGTAAGCAGTCGTATCAGAGCGCGCGCAAAATTTCCGCTGACGAACTGATAGAACTAATGAGACATTCGTCAGCACGCGTGGCGACACGACACCGTAGTATAATCACCTGCCCTTTGCCTGGCACAGCGTGGCGACACGCGGCGTGGCTCTAATGTAATTCCGGCTTTAGTGATCCATAACTCATTCTGTCTTGAGAGACATTTTCATCTCCTGAATATAATTTGATATATTTGAATAAAATATTTAGGTTTCTTATATAACAGGTTTTTGTGTTTAATATACTATATTATGATGTATACAATTCATGCATAAAATATTTAAAAAATATTTCAATTGAAACTTACCGTTCTCAGCTCTGTAAATGTTTCGAAAGAATTTCGATAAGCATACTGAGGAAATGAAAGAATTTCAATTAACTTTTTAAACTCGTTTTTGTCTACGTCATTCTGATTTTTAGTCATATATTTTAAGTACTGATCCGTTATTTGTGCTGAAATACAATTAATTATTGTTATAAAATTCACAAAAATTAAACTGAATTAATACCAATAGCAATTTAGTGAAATTTTTTTGCTTACTTTCTGAACGTAAATTAATCCCAGATGAACTATTTTGACATAAAATTACTAAACTGATAAAAAAAACAAAAGTATAGGTTGGCATTTTAATTGCATGTGCAGCCAGTTAAACAAATGAAAGTCATTTTATGAAAACATTATATATAAAAAATATCTTATCTTCAGGAGTGGGAGAAGACACACACATCTTAGAATTATATACCTAATCCTTTTTCTATTGTATAACTTATTCATAAAAATAATACCTTTGTAATTGAAAAATATTGGTTTTATCTAGATTTACACAAACAAGTTTGTAGTAAATTAGGGTACGGAAAAAAACAGAATCTTCTTGACATGATCCAACGCAAAAACCACAGAAAAACAACTGTCTTTGTAGTTTGACAAAAAAAATAAACCTTTATTTATTTATTTAACTAGGAGACCCAACAACAGAAGGGAACAATGTCACAAACACCCAGGCTTAAGAAAAATCACTTTTGATTTTTGTGTTCTCACCGGGAATCGAACCCGGAACCTTGGTATTGTGAGTCCAGCGTTTTAAACATTTTCAAGATGTAAGATGTTCCTTTAATGCCTTACGCATAAATGTCTCATCTTTAAAAAGTCCCCACGTTTTAAATTTCAGTTTTCTCCCCTCCCTTCTTAAATAATTATTTTTAATTAACTCAATGTTTGTAGCACTCACTTTGTAGTTTCCCATAATTATGAAATTAAACAACTTTTGTTTTAAACTACTTTTTTATTATTTAACACTCCAACCGGTTTCGGAGACACTACTCCTTCATCAGGGATTTGTATAATAACAACATTTTGAAAGAATACAAATACTGAACAACATTTTGAAAGAATACAAATACTTGTAGACAAATTACTGGATTATACCCATGCTGGGCTGATATCAGATATTATTGATATCTCAACAGAGACAGAGAAACTCTGGAAACGAATGTGGGTTATCTAGGCGTTTACAGGGCTTATGACCTGTCATTGGCTGGGCTAAGTGGCCACTTGATGTATTACAACATTCCCCATTCCGCCCATCATCTGACAACCATGTATGACAAATTTTTGAAAACTTGTATATATGTTAAGTTTGTACAGAACAATCCACACGCGAGTTGTGTTTTTGACAGATTTTAATATTTTTAATATTTTATTTTTTTTTACAAATCCCTGATGATTTATTATACAAATCCCTGATGAAGGAGTAGTGTCTCCGAAACCGGTTGGAGTGTTAAATAATAAAAAAGCAGTTTAAAACAAAAGTTGTTTAATTTCATAATTATTTTTAAATTTAAAAAACCTGATAATATTTCAAAAGCAATGAAACTGGTAATTGTTCCCAAACTGCAGGTATGTATTATTTAAAATACTGCAGGTATGATTTATTACAGTTTGCATTTTATTGACGCATATAAAATTTTAATTTTAGAAAAAATATGCAGTTGTAGTTAGTTTTTAAAAACTGAAATTTGGTAAATATTTTGAATTTATGACTGTTTACAGTTGGTAATATTTGCTAAAAAAAAAAAAACTATGAAGCGGCATGTAATCGCTTAGTAGGGAGAGCATGCCCCTGATATATGTAGATATCCCTGATAAGGAGACTTAAGTTAATAAAATAAAATGTGATGCTTATAATCGATTATGGTACGGACATATTATTATTTCTAGTTTAAGGCCTTAGTCCCAAATTTCTATGCATAAATTCGTCACCTTTTTTAGGGAAAATTATTATCACCAGATGTCTCTTAGCATCAAAATGTTTAGTGCGTCAGAATATACGTACAACATAAACTTTGAACCAATCAGACCATGCCACTTTACGCACACATTTGAATAACTTCATATTACACATATTATTTGTTTATGCGTTAGTATTAGCTAAACTTTAAAACCAATCAGGCCAATTACTGTCACGCACACATTTAAATAACTTCATATTACACATATTATTTGTTTATGTGTTAGTATTGGCTTTGGGTTAGTACAGGATGCGTAAGAAATAATATACATTGATGATTTTATAGAGTATTTTTTTAAAATAAAAAATACGAGAATACTAATGTTATTTCTAAGAATCCCGGTTTATTTATATGTACGTACACACTACGACAATTTCATTTATTATTTGACGTGCCGTAATAAATGTTGTCTTTTAATTGGTTTATTAATTTACTTTTAAAAAGAATACATTAATTGTTTGATAGAATAATTAATAAGTAAATAAGTTTAATCAAAAAAAAATGTTTATTGAGTGTCAAAATGGATCACTTTTTTTCTTATTATCATATCAATATTATTACTAAATACAGTATATCTACTATACATTAAAAACGAAATCCCGGATCCCGAACAAAGCCGTTTTCAATATTTTACTTGCTCTCTGTGTCGATGTGATGGAAAAAATAGTTTTAGAAACAAATAGATATCACATTGATGTCATGAAAAGTGCCGATATAAGATCTCACTCTATACGTAAGAATGTAGAGGAAGCAAAGGAAGTCTGTCAGGACAGAGTGGTTGGCGTTCTATCCTCTCTGCCTACCCCTACGGAGAAATGGCGTGATGGTTGGTTAGTTAGTTAACAACATATTTTCAATAAGATCATTATTATTATTGTAACCTTGTTTATTTTTATGCAAATAAAAAATTAATGTGCTATTTTTTGTTGATTGCGTTATTATTTATTTTAAAGAACTCCTAAAATTTTTTTTTTCATTCAAACTCGATTGTGATAATTAAATAGAACTAAAATCGAATTTGATGTAGGTAGTGTAAGTACAATACATTTTTGACCATCCTGTTTCTATCCAACAAGTCTGAACATTTTCATTTTACTAATATCTGTATACTAAAATTTGCCACATTTTAAAAAAGGTAAATTCTATTTACATGCTTATATTTTGTTTTCCGTTAGTAAAAAATATACCTTTTGACGCGGGACGCGGGACTAATTAATATTGACGATGAACTGACAAAAACGGGAGATGGTCTATTTGTTTGTACCTACTTGTTTGAAATAAATCCGCATTATTATTACTATTCTGGTTAATTTATAGAGCGCCGTTTCGTATAAATAAACTTCAAGGGCGTTCTCTATCATAATCTTACATCTGCCATCTACCTACTTATTTGAAATACTACAACATACTAACTAACTAACTAACCATCACGCCATTTCCCCGAAGGGGTAGGCAGAAAGGATAGAACGCCATTTCCCCGAAGGGGTAGGCAGAAAGGATAGAACGCCACACACTCTCTGTCCTGGCATACTTCTCTTGCTTCCTCCACATTCATACATTTTCTCATGCACGCACATCGATTATTCCGACTTCTTACATGCCCACTTTCGGGCACTTGTTTAACTTGATCATGCCATGTCTTTCTCGGCCTTCCTCGACTTCTACATCCAGGCACAGTCGCATCATATATTTTTTTAGCCGTTCTTTCATCATCCATTCGCTCTACATGACCGAACCAACGTAAAAGACCTTTCTTAATTTTGTCGATAATGCTTATCTCAGCCTTGCAATTCTACTCTAATTTCAACATTAGTGCACCGATCATGCATAGTTTTACCACACATTCGCCTGAGAGATCGCATTTCAACTGCATTCAATCTACTTTCATACTACTTTCCCTTATCCGCACCCAATGGTGCATAGGGCACTTCATTGGTACAAGTGCAGTGTCTCATGATCATTTTATTACATGAAAGTAGGATGATCAGTCTTACGCGTCAGTATAGGTCGCGTCATGTAAAAAGAACTCTGGCGGTCAAGCTGCGCACTAGCGAATTAGGCGATTATCGGTTTTATTTGCGACGCGGGGGTATCACACATGAAATATAAATGTGAAAATCACATTTAAATAAATATTTCATGTCGACCCCCTACGGGAATCGAACCCGCGACCTCATGCGCGGTAGCCAAATGCACTATCACTATGCTACGAGGCGGACACAGAAGATGGAATAATAATAATAATCATAATTATTATTATTATTCAGTCGTCTGGAGTGTTGTGTTGCTCGATATTTACTAGGCTAGGCTAGGCTACAAATGGAAACGCAGTGTTCAGCAAATTTTTACGTTTATACAAAAAAGCCAAATTTACTTTTAGCAATGAATGTTGGTGATGTGTAAACAAAACAACCCTTTTTAAAATACAAAACTACAAGTTTCACAAGAGATACGAGTTTGTAACGCACGTGGCATTTTTATGAGCCGAAATATTTTTCTTGTTTTTTAATAAAATAAGCTATTAAAATATAATTAAATATGTATTTGGTGAATTATTCTATGAAATGATTACTATTTAGACATATCCAGTATATCTCCAATACAAAATAATATGATTTTGTCATCAAAAACTGTATTAGTATGTCACCAGCGTGACGAGCGTGGAGACGCGTCCTTCCTGGCAGAATCTCAACTGCCGACTGCCGCCGTGCGCGCGCAATAAATGAAGCAATCGCGGTCTTGCAGTCTTTCAATAATTAAATATTAAATTATTATGGTACACCTAAGTTTTTTTTCGCCACAGAGTTAGATAAACGTACTATCTTTAATTCGCGGTATAAATTATTTCTCAAAACACAGGTTACCGTGCTACCGAATGTACCTAAAAAGTGTGTTGATTTTGTATGGGAACAGAATGGGACTAGAGCCTTAATGTAAGTATACTGGCGCAAATAGTTTATTGAAATAAACAATAATAGATTTTATTTGCAAATCATTAAGTATGAAAAAAAAACATTTTAGGTAAGTAATTTACATAGCACATTGTGAAATAATTAAACAGATAAACCATTATGAAGTAACTAAAATAGATAACATTGTGAAATAACTAAATAGATAAACTATTTATTGGTCGTAAGTTGTGACAAATTAAAGTGAAAAACACATCTCACCCACTTATTATTAATTTCAAGTGTGTGTATTAGGTATTTAGTGGTTACAAAACCTGGGCCCATTTTTCATAAAAATTTGTCAAGATCATGGCATTTTTTCGACCATCAAAAATATTAAGATTTCTGACATACCGCAGTCATTAAATCAGTTGATTGATGAATACAATACTACCTTAACTACTCTTCTAAATCAATTTGTACCCCTAACCACAAAAGAATACAAATTATAAATTCTGATCCCTGGTTTTGACATACATGAAATTTACATTTACATACAGAAAATTTAAAAGGACAAAAAACCAATAAAACATTAGCGAACAGGTAATTAACAACTAATAATTAAGCTAATAAAACTAAGGAAGGAATACTATAAGAAGGAATTAATCAAACATTGCGTATAGTTTTAATTTTATAATATTGTGTATTTACAATTTGAATGAATGTTCATATAGTTGAGTGTTATCACAGGGTAAAAATATAATTTTTTAATGTAAATACTTGTACCTAAAAATGCGATATTTATTTTTATTAACACTGAAATAAAAAGAATCTTGAATATTTATTATTTATTAGTGTCTTGTCCGATTGGCATCAACTTGGAATTCGCTCCAAAGAGAATTGAATTTACTGTCATCATATAATTCAGTAGTGGACAGGTATCGTAAATTTCCCTTTACACAGCTTGATGAGCATGCATTGTTGTTAAAAGAGTCAGAATTCTTTCCTCTAAAAATGTGATAGTCATTGACTAGTAAAGACTTCTCTGTAGAAACCATTCGTTTTAGTAAATTATCCAAAGAGTCGAGACTTAGAGATGTTAGTCCGTAGTTCTCTTTGAAGGAATATTCCTTATACCATCGTGGTCTCTGGTCCAGAGCTAGATTCGCTTCAGTCAAGTTGTAAACATAAGTATCAAAATCTATGACATCCTGTAAAAAATACATTATTTCACTATAACAATCACAATGACGAGTAATTAATTGAATAACATTTTCATGTATTATAAAAATAATATTTTTTTTAATCCAATTTATCTAATCTTTCTGTGAATTTTTAAAAATTCTAATGATAAAATTGAAATGACAGAATTAATGTTGATGTAAAAGTATACTCACAGAAGTCGTGCTATTTATTTCATACACTCGATAGTTGGGATTAACAAAAGAGTACGCGGTCACACTTCCACCATTCCACGCTACAGCTACCGGTTTGGATGTATTCTTACCATAAAATATTTTAAATTCATCGTTATGAGTGTGGCCATTGAATTCCGCTCCAATTATATTTGAAAATCTACAACAAAGAAAATGATTTTTAAAGTAGCAATAACAATAAATTTTCACTACGGAAATTAGAAAATACAATATAAAATAAATAAATAAAAATTAAATCGTACCCTTAGAATTATAACAACCTAATTCAAAACAGATTATTTTTGGAAATTCAGAATAGAAGCAAGTAAATTTTTCCACCTTTGTATTCTTTCGTCAATCAATGACCAATACAGGGTGTAACAAAACTCGATGTACAAGCAGGAAACCAGTGAATCTACATCATATTTGGAGACGATTGTGTAATATGACTTTTTAATCTGTGCTTCAAAAAAAAATTTTTTTTTTTCTCACAAAAAAGTTTTCATAAGAATGGCAGATTAAGTAAAATTGCTCAAATTCTTATTATAGTGCGTTTTTAAAATTTTGTTTTCTTTATGGATAGTATTAATTTGACTAAATACATGATATTTGAAAACAATTTGCAAAAAAAATTCGGGGAAAAATCAACTTCATACTCAATTATCTCGAAAACTAAGGGTCAAATAAAAAAAAATTCTTCTACAAAATCGACTCCAAATATTATATAGATTCACTGGTTTCCAGCTTGTACGTCGAGTTTTGTTACACCCTGTATATCTATCAATCATCAAACATTAAAAGGCAAATACATAGTGATGAATTATGTTATTATTTCTATTTGTTTTATGATAATAGGTCTAGTAATCTTTGTTATTAATTTCTTATCTTCACTACCTAATGACGTCTAGAAAATTTCAGTTAGAATTTTGGCTCCATGCATATACATACGTAATAGGTACCTACTTCCTAAATCAATAAAAACTAAAAATATAATTTACATCTTAAGTCTACTGAAGATATGGAACAAATAATATTACAGAAATTCTATGGCGAGTCTTAAATAACAGAATTTGAAGACATCCTATTTGTTGATGCATAACAGATTTTATGCGTCAACAAGTAGGATGTCTTCTCATAACAAGACCTTCTTTTGCGATGTCCCAAAAATTGTGTTTTTTAGTTAAGTCCATTCCATTAAGCATTTGATATATTTAGAATAGCTCGATTGTAGAACTGTGTAAGGATCGTTATTGCTAGCCGTTTTTACTCTAGTAACAATAAAGTAAAAAACTATAAAAAAGTATAAAAATTACAAACCTTTCAATAATCTTTTTGTACTCTCTAGTGTAAGTGGCAAGACAATCTGTTGTTCCGGGTGGAATGTGAGACAATATGTGCACGTTTTCATTGTTTTCTTCTGCCCTTGTTAATACTGTGATAAGCCAGGCAAGTTGTCCACTTGGGTCATTAGGGTCCAGTTGTATCCACCTGCAATGCGGAATGTTTAGCATAAAATCTCTTATAAGCATTAACAAATTGAAGATTCATCTTCAGGCGTTTCCTAGTAGGTGATATAATTCGGTAAGAATCTCACTTGCAATCATAAAGGTTTCTGCTAAGATGCTTAGCAATTTTCTCAATGGATGACAGAGAGTGTTCACATGTGAAGCGTCGCGCCATTTTATATTGGCAGATAATATCAAATACTAGGTGAAACGGGGAATGTTGTAATACATCAAGTGGCCACTTAACCCAGCCAATAACAGGTCATAAGCCCTGTAAACGCCTAGATATCCATATTCCCTTCCAAACTTCTCGTCTCTGTTGAGATGTCAAATTGTAATTATTAGCCCGTAATGGGTGAAATCCAGTTTTTGTCTACAAGTATTTGGACACACTCAAAATGTTGTTTATAAAATCTCTGTGTTTGGTTTACTTTTAAATAAAATATTTGTCACTTTTAAAATACTGCCACAACAATGGTTAAATAAAGCAAAAATTATTACTAAGATAGGAAACAATTAAACAATACTTGGAAAATCATATGTATGGAAAAGTATCCCATGCCAAAATTTGTCATCAATGATTTTAGGCCGGAAGAGAAAGGACTACTTTGGTGATTTTTCACAAAACAGCGCTTTATAAGTTGTTCTAATATTATTATTATAGTATAACAGTATCAGACAATGGACTTGTAAATCAAAATTTTCTGTGAATGCAGAAAAATAAAGCGAAGAATCTCAAAACCATCGGTGCATTCCATTCGCAAATCGGACAATTAATAAGCGAGATACAATCATTTATAGTTTTTTTCCACATACGATCGCTGACGTCACCGATCAGCTATCATACAAAACCATTACAAAAATCAAACTTTAAATTATTGCATCTCTGTTATTAATCATCCAATTTATAAACGGATTGCACCGATGTTCTTGTGATTTTTCATTTTATTTTTCTGCGTTCACAGAAAATTTTAGTTTACGAGCCCATTATTAATACAAAGTGTTTGAATACAAGACTGAAAAGATATTCTGTATTTTAAATATTCCCATTGGGGACACTTCACAATACGTGGTAGAGCTGTCAAAACTCCACAAAAGTTTTTACTCTCTGGATTATAGAGGTACAGCATAGAAATGGGCAAAGCTGTGATTGGTTGGATTTAAAAATCTTAACCTGCTGTATAAATTTCGATTTTAAATAGCTATTTGATTTTAAATTATTTAATTAAACCCAACCTATCTTAACCTACTGTATTGATTTCATAACCTATTATAAAGGATATTGCTTTTAAATAGCTATTTGATTTAAATTATTTTATTAAACCCAACCTATCTTAACCTACTGTATGAATTTCATAACCTATTATCTATGGATTTGCCAATAGACTAGTCCTCATAAAAGTTACCACATATTGTGAAGTATACCCTTCCCATTTACTACCAATTTATTATTACTCATCTTTCACTTTTTATGTAGGTACTACATTATGTAAGTAAAAACCTACCAATTGTAGCGGTAACAGAGGTTTGAGTTAAGTGCAATAATTCGTAAGCCAGGTTGTGCTAGTGTGGTGTAGTAGCCTCCAATCCTTATAGTTTCTACTGTATCTGCTGGAAGCCACCGACTCCATTCCTCTGCCAATAAATCATACAGCCATGCTGTAGAGAACCTTGAATCTGTTACATATGGTGGAGCATACCTATAAAAAACATAATTGATTCAGCAATGCAAAAAAGTATTGCAGTGCACAAAGAAAGGGGAAACTTATGCAAAATGTCATGGAGATAATGGTACAAGCAACTTTTTCAATCTGTTAATGTTTACATTGAAGCGATTACTCTTTATCTTCACATTTGCTAAGTGCGTAGCTATAAAGTTCAATAAAGGATATTATATCTTACTGGTTCATGGGTTGAGATTCATGGTTTCCAATGATGGGAAACACCGTTGTGTTACCGAATTTGTCTTTCAATAACTCGTATGTCTTCTTTATGGAAACTTTATTTCCTTCTTGCGTAGTTTCCCAAACTCCGTGGTCTATTATATCTCCAGTGAAGTAAACATAATCCAGATCCTTGAATGAATAATATGCTTACTTAATAATTTACGGCATAAAGTAATATTTAAATAAATGAGGGTATTAGAATCAAAATTAGAAATCACCACTAAAATCAATTTTTTTATGAAAATCTACCTAAATAAAAATCAGCAATTAAAAAAAAAACAATTATTATAAATGCAATAAAAAGTGTTTCTTGCCACCGCCAACTTAGCTTTGTCCATTAAGTTGGTGAAACATATGATTAGCCAATTATTACACACCAGTATTTCGCCAGAAACAACATGGCCGGCTCACTATTTGACTAGCAAAATTAGTTAATTCTTCAGTAGACAAAATTAGAGTTCTCCTTCCTCTTTTTATCCAAAATAAGACTTGTTAATTTTTTTGTAGTATAACTAGAAATTAATGTCACTTTCGTATTTACTTATTTAAAGAGAAAACGAACCATAATCTCCTTTTTTTCATTTGCATTAATTTATTTAAAGTCTTTTTTGTATGAATGCACTTTAACTATAATAGTATATACTTCGAAAAAATTCGCAAATATCTCAGTAATTCCTTCAATGGAGATTTCTAATTTTGCTTAATTCTAATACCCTCAAGTATGTTATTCGGTTGCAATGGAATACTCACATTATGCGTCTCAACTATTGTGTTCATAGTATCTTCAATAGCCCACCAGGGTGCATCACAGTCTCTGTAATCTCCCCAGAATCCTGCTTTTTTACTTTCAGCTATTTCTTTACCAGTTGGGTCTTCCATTGATTTATCTTCTCTTGTAACTTCTGAAGCAAAATCAAGATCCAAAATATATGTACCATCATCATTAATGATCACTCTGTCTTCCATGTCTATATCCATAGCTTTCCATTTAGGAGAAGCTTGTTCTGTTTGACCCGCTCTGCAACAGGTCGGCTCATTACACTCAGCTAACCCATGTGGTTCATAAATCGGATCGTAATGGATATCAGATACTTGAGCGATTTTCAAGGATGAATCTTTTTGAGAGACTTGCTAAAATGATAGAGAAAAATGTTCAATCAATCCAACATAAATTGTAAACGATATATTTTCAAGAATTGTGATATGAAATGGGATAAAATATAATCAAATGTTGTAACCTCTATTCTTTCTCCTCTTGTGGAGCTAGGTAACTGTACAGTCCAATCAAACCTTTTATCAAAGTAAGGACATGAATATTTGTCATTTGTTTGCAATACAACACCGCAAAAAGCTTCCGGAGTAAAATCTGGTTGGTTATCAACAACATACAATATTATCGGCTGAAACAAAAAATAAATGGTTATTGGAAAGCCATTTGGATATTTTATGGTAGTGTTTATAATATAATCAAATTATAAACTAAAATAAGAAAACTTTTTTACAAAACTTGAGAAATGCAATACAAGGTGGGTCGGGACTATTATTTTCAGATAACAACAGCGAAATAATCGTAGTGTTACTATTTTTCTTGTATTAAAAAAATTAACAACTTTTAATCCCATTAATGTGTGCTAAATATGAACATTTTGATTGTCGCAAGTCGATTGTATTTTTGCTATGCCTGGCATAAAAAATATTTTTTTTTTTTTACTTACTAAATTAAGTTCAATAACTCCACGACAAACTTTTTCAGTCTGTATTTCCATCAGCACACACATTTGCGTAACAATATTTATTAAATCCCTCTCAGTTGCTCCTGACTCGTGCATTGTCAATATGGTGTTTACTGTTGAACGACAAGCGACACATGTTGCAGCCTAAGAAAAAAACATGTTTAAAATATGCGTTGTAACTTTTTGCATAAAACAGTACACCTAACTATTTTTATTTTGTTTTAGGTGCCATTTTAATTTACAATTTCCAAATTCTCTTTAATTTGACATAATCTAAGACATGCATCTAATTAATAATTTACAAATGCATGTCTCGGAAAAAGGTCTTTAATGATAATTTTGTAGTCGCGAGTTTAGTTTATTCATGTTTTTACTATCTTAAGTGTCATATTTTGAATTCTAAAATGACGCTATCATCATGACACTTCCTCCTATCAAACCCATTATTTCATAATATATGTAAGTGGGAACAAGAACAAGGATATATTATTTTCTCAAGCCGTGTACATTACTTTTCCTGATAATTAATTGGTTTTACTGAGTTACTTTTGAGCAAAAAAGTCCTAAATTTTGTTTGCCACTTTGTTAACTGTTTTTTTATTAAATTTAATTAGTCAAACCTTCTTGGATATTTTCAGTTACATATTAAAAAAGCTTAACAGTGCATGGCAAAGGTAATATAATAATATATCATATTGTTCCCAAACCCTTATTGATTTTTTTAATTTATTTTTGCCTTCACTTGTTTCCAAAATCACTTGCAAACGAGTAAGACTGTACGTAATGTAAAAAAGATCATATAAAAATATCATGTTCATCTGGTCAATAAATACATAACATTTTTAATAAAGTTAATTAATTAAATTTCTTATTTACCACTCTTCCACGGCTGTAGCTAGAGAGAGGTGCTCGATATATATACTGGGGAAAAGTTAAAATTTCAATAATCCTCTTAAATTCCTGTAAGTCAGTTGTAGTTTGTTGTTTGGTAACATATTTTAAAAAGTGTGCCGATATTTCCCCTGAAAATAATAACTTTCAAACTCAGAACCAGCTATAAAAAAAAAAATAACTACTAAAAATATTATTATAATATGTATCAAAATAAATACTATCTGATATTATTGATATCCCAACAGAGACAGAGAAACTCTGGAAACGAATGTGGCAATTTCAATATATACAGTAGTTTCAAAATTTGTCATATATGGTTATCAGATGATGGGCGGAATGGGGAATGTTGTAGTACGTCAAGTGGCCACTTAACCCAGCCAATGACAGGTCATAAGCCCTGTAAACGCCTTGATAACCCACATTCGTTTCCAGAGTTTCTCTGTCTCTGTTGGGATATCAATAATATCTGATATCAGCCCAGCATGGGTATAATCCAGTAATTTGTCTACAAGTATTTGTATTCATTTAAAAAAAAAATGTTTAAATACTAACTGCCTACATAGTATAAATAATAATAATTTCATTAATAATAGATGGAATGGTTTGCATGTTTCACTATCATTAAATGAAGTGATTTGTTTGATTCCTGACTCAGTTGTAACAAAATTTAGATTTCACTAAAATATTGTTTTATTACTCTTACTCTGGACCTTGTAAGACCTTTCATTATTTTACCTTTATGTAACTACATAATATAATGATTTGGTACAATTTATTAAATTACCAACTTAATGCAATGCTTTATTCTTTGTTGAATGAAGAAGTGGACTATTGTAATATAATTTAAAAAATGACCGCATAGAATTTACTTTAAATAATATGTAATTGGTAATTGGTAAATATTTTTCTTTTGCATTTTTAAACCGAGTTGTGTTCCCACGGTTAGTCTCAGATTCCAGATAATAATACCTAAACGTTTAAATTTCACTCTCCACAATTTGTTTCTTTGTTTTATTAGTCACAGTTATCTCTGACTATTTGAAAGTAGTCCTGAAATATTTTCATACATGTATTATAAGAATGCATATGTTTATTTTTATATTAAAAAAACTTACTTTCTGTGCGTAAATTATTATTCCCTGCCGCACTTTGAAGGCTAAGAACTAGGAATCCTAATAATAGGAAAGGAGTATAAAAAGACTTCATAACTAAAACATGAGTCGTTTAACTAGTTGTAAAGTAGTCTAGTGACTAGTGAACTAAATATATAGCTGATATTTATTAACATAAATGACTTAGTTTCCACCTGTTAAAGGTAACATTTTATCTTTATCTGAAAAAAGATTGGGATACATATAAATCATGCATTATTTATAAGTCTTCTTATCAGTTCTATTGTAACTGATGTATTTTTTTTTCAGTTACACTTTATTTGAAAAATGTATTGTTTTATGCAATAAAATTTAATATTTCATGTAGTTTGGCACTACATGTATTTTTATTAAACATTTTCAATAACCATGGCTTATATGAGGGTATAATAGTAAATGATAAGTACCCATATGTTAGAGGAATAAAAACAAAGATTTAAAAAATAATATGAGTGTTTTTATAATATGTATTTAAAAAAAACAATAGTCTATGTATTGAAGATTCGAATCTGTAATCGCTTTAATTTGAACATAGTTTTATAATTATTTGCACGGGCCCATGACAGTTGGCCAATTTTACTACAGTAGAAACGCGGGTTATTAGCCAGTCACAATAATTGGCAGCTTTGTATTTTTTAATCACTGTAATAATTTATTCTCACTGCTAACAATAACGACTGAAAAACATTCCATAAAAAAATACTATGCTTTATTTATCTAATTAAAATTAATCCTAAATGTGCAAATACATAATGCATCATCATCATAATTTAATATCTGCTCTCTATGTGGAGCATGTGTATTCCGCAAACTGCCTCCAAGCCAAGTGTGATGTGTTGACATAATGTGTTAACACATAATATCATAAACTATTATTGATTGATACATAATTTTTTGTCATTCCTTACATTGTACACCATAGGCTTAGCAAATCATTTTAATATAAATTAATAATATTACCCACATGAATAATGTATGTAGGTTATGAATGATTTCTGATTTATCTCTTATATTACGCAACCAAAGTTCAATAGTCCAGAGTTTTAATTTTAAACACAACAGGCCGTAATGTTCTTGTATACGTAGTTTTTAAATAAAATTGTAAAACGCTTGAATAATATCAGATAAAATTATTGAAATATAACCAAAACCAAGAGTCGATCCTCCCGGGTAAAATAATTCATCAGTTTCTTGCCCACTGGTTCACAAGAGTTAATTAGCTGCGCTTCGATTCTGTAAGTGTTTTTAAACTACTGCGCATACGATTTTGTACTGAATTCGTATGCGCAGAAGTGTCTAAAACCTTAGAGAATCACACCGCAGATTTGTAATTTACAAACAATTTTGTGATTTTCCAATGTAGGTACTGTATGTAATACATTGTAAATCCTTCTATATCATTATTATTGTTAATGTCAATCTGTCTGAAAATATTTGACTTATTTATGGTTTTCGACACCATACTCAATGGGAGAATAATGAGAATTTCTCTATCCAAACATAGCACCAAAGATCTTGGTAGCAGATTTTTTTTTTTTAAATTATTTACATAGGATGGATGTTCAAATACTCAAATTTGAAACACACTATACACTCCTTATTTTTTCGATGACTTTTTCATATTAAATATTTTCGTAATGTAGGTAACTACAAATGTTTTGTGCGTGAAATTTAAATGTTTAATCATTAATCTGATTACCACATGATTGACAAGGAAAAATATTCACTCGTTAATTATAAACACATCACGTAAATTAAAGAATCAGTATTTAGCGTGGCCAGTTATTTGTCAACATGTCTGATTGATCACTTTGTAATGAGCTAAAATAATAAAGTATTCTGCTTATTTCGTATTGTTAAGATAAGATCTTTGGAAGTATTAACTGCTTTGTAAATTTTAAAATATCTTAGTAAGCAGTCACAATTTATTGAAAGTATATAGAAATCAACATAAATTAGTAAAAATCAGGATATCAACAAAAATTTTATAATCACCGTAACATTTTGACGATTGGTAGCAAAAGACAATATTTTAAGGGTCACTAATTCAATTTGTAAAAACTATTTTCAATGAAGGCTAAGCGGCTTGTGCTTCAAAGTATGAATCAAATTGTGGCAGAGTGGGAATTCAAACCTTATCTTCATCTTTTATTAACACCATCTATAATATATACCTGTGAACTTCCACTTAGGGAATGAATATATTGGTAGGTAGTACTATAATTATGAATACAGCAGTCTCATAAATGGTGCAATTAAGAAAAACAAACCATTAAGATTATTTTTGCAGTCTCGCATTTTAGAAAGAAGGAGCTTGACCTTGGCACTAGTAATCTGTAGTGTCGGTGTCTGTTCAGGATGTACACAGTATTATAATTTAGCCTGTGTAAACTTTTAACGTGAAAGATAAATATGGTATATTCATTTGAAATTTGATGGTCCAGAGTCCCAAGACCATGGGATGCTCATGCCCAACGCACTAAGTACTTTGCTTTGGGGCTGTGAGTTCTAATCTTATCATAATTAAGATTATCAATATTATCAATCATAAGAATTTCACACACATCACAATTTTTTTATTTTATTATAAAGTAAAAACAAATGTGGTACCATAAAATAAAATATATTTACGAATAAGCAATAAAAAAGTAAGGTTACAAAATCAATTAAAATAATTTCTCTAATTATTTTATTCTTCTCCCATTTCAACATCATCTATGGTCAGATCATCCAGCATTTCTTCTAATGTGATTCTGGGCATAGTAGGATCAAATTCTTTCTCGTCACAATCCACCAGTGTTTTGGACTTGAAGATGTTGACATTTTGTCTAAGAGCCGGATCTTCTTCCAAATCATCCAAGAATTCATTGTAGTCGCTGCAAGAAAACATTCAAATTGTTAAATCTTCAAATTCATCAGGTAGGTATTTCACAAAATGAATTAGGAATTCGCAAAGAAAAGGGAAATATTATGATTGAGCATGAAATATTATTTTCAGTGTGAGAACAAAGAACAAAGCTGCAATAAAAATTGTGGCCGCAAATGGCGGCCTCCGTAGTGTAATGGCTAAGATGCTGGACTTATGATTTGGAGGTTCCGGGATCGATTCCCGGTGAAAACACAAAAATTAAGTGGTTTTTCTCAAGCCTGGGTGTTTGTGACGTTGTTCCCCTCTGTAATTGGGCCTCCTGGCCTGTTGAGGTGGTTAAATTAATATATTTAAAATAAATATATGGAATTTTCAACAGAGTTAAAATGGAGAATTATTATTGTTTAACACACCATACAGAATTAATATAAATATGTGATGATGAGCTCTCGGCTATAAATGATTTAAATTAGTTATGTGGTCCTTGGTCATACTTTCAAAGCCTAAATATTTATCTGATGCTGGTATTCTGTATTCATTAAAAAAAATTATTAAACAGCACTTACTCATTCATAGTATCCACTGCCATTTCATCGTCTGCCATATGCTTCAACTGCCAGTTGCGAGCTCTCCTTCTTGCCAATTTGTCACCATAATGCTTCTTCACCAACATCACATCAGGTATCTGGCTGCTGTCAAGCTTTTCAAAGTTGGAGTCATTTATATTGGTGTCCTCAATGTTATATCTGCAAGTAAGAGCATACAATAATTTGAGAAAAAGTAAACTATGTAGGTAATTGCATTTGGAACTAAAACAACGTGAAAACTATGATTATCTGAAAAATCCTTCTTTCACAAAAATGTTAATAAAAAAGCGAGTATAATATACTATGGCGAATTGTCAACATATCAATATATTTTAGTTATGTTTGAGAAGAAAAAAGATTGCATGAAAAGTTATTTTCAGAGAGGGTAAAAAATGTTTTGAAATTAAGGTCTTACCCCATTACTGAATCTCCTGGTTTCAGAACATGTCCCAGATGAGTTCTGGCGTGAATAGTATTCTCAGTGATTCCAAGTTCTGAAGCCTTGACAACCCAAATATCCGCTAGCACATGCTTGTTAGATATGGCTCCTTGTCCGGGGAATACTTTGCGGTCCTGAAAAGAAATCCAGCTCGTTAAAGTTATAGGATGTTTAAACAATTTAAGATTTCACATTTTCCGCCATTTCAGATAAGAAAGTAAGGAACATTCTAGATGGAGACCATTTAAATGATATAAATTAATACTGAACATGCAGGAAAAGGAAGCCATCAGCGGCGGCTAAAGGGGTTCAAAACAGGGGGGTCATTTAAAAAAAATGATTATCTTATATTTAAGAAATCCGATTTGAGTATACGCAAACAAAAAAATGGTTACTTACATTCATTCATATGGATCCATTTCAATGCACAAATACACTTTTTGGTTTAACTTATAACTTTAGTTTAAATTAAATACTCAAATAGAAATACAAATTATAAGTATAGATAAACACTATTTACAAAACTTAATTATTTTAATGTTTAAATACTTTTTGTAAATCAAATCAAATTTCTGTCTTTACTTGTAGAAAAATTATATGCACTGTCTAGTTGAACTCTGATGTCTGTTGATCCAAGTAACATATAACTGGTTGAGTTGCTAATGTGTCTCTTTATCTTTTCTTTAAGGTGTTTTAAATCTGAAATTCCTGTCTCAGTCCATTGTGTTTCAGATTTGCAATCAAAAAGTAAACAATGAAAACAAAAATAAACACTTCGGATATCACAACCACATACCCATTTACTTAAATCGTAAATTTTAGTTTTAAAATATCTTTTTAAATCATTGTGTTTTTTCTTTCGTTATTTGCACTATTTTCAAGACAGGTAATGGTCGTCTTATTGTTTTAATTTGAACTCTTTTTTCGTAGTTTAATGAGATTGATGCTATTTCTTTAAAAATTTCACTAACGGAATTCATCTTGAATATTCACATAAAACACAATTTTTAATTTAATTATATATCTACCACTTTAATGTACCTATCCGCAATGTTACTCAATTAGGTTATTTGGGTTTTCACTACAAACACTAAACGGTATTTCCAATAGTCCTGAATAAATATGATAACATACATAATATAATAACTTTTTTCTACTCGATATCCAAATTAATCAATCAATCAATATTTAAAACAGGAAACAAAACACTTTTTTGTCAAACGCGACAGATATGATTCAGATGAAGCCAAGAACTAATATATATTAAACTATAAAGATAAACCACTGATATACATAGCATGACAATACGTCTTTGTTTGAGACAAACCAAGGACAAACCTAAAATATTACACGTGTTAATTAGATGTTCAAGTTTTACTATACGCATCTCGCTTATTTTCATTGACTGCAAGTATGTCTGTCTCTCGGCTGGCAATGACCCATACCCGTATTATTTTTTAATACTGAAATTATCTACAAGAAATTTGACACGTAATATTTTGTATAGGATAAGCCGTATTTCTCTCCAGCATCTCGCGGTCAAAAGAACTTTTGACCGCGAGTTGATATTTCAACTCGTATATTATTAAGGCGCAGTTATTTTATTGTTTGAATAGAGTTTTTTTTATGATGATATTTATTTGACCTATTTTATTTTTATGTAGGTTGATGAAGTAAATAATAATATTTTTTTTTTTTCAAATTTTTTTTTTTTAATTTTTTTTTTTAAAATTTTTTTTCTTCTAATTTTTTGGCCCTCAATTTTGGGAGGTCAATGACCCTATGACCTATAGGGATAGCCGCCAATGGAAGCCATGATAAGTCGTCTTGAAACGTTAACAATAATAGGGCAGTTAATCTGTATTTATCAAAACGAGAGGAGAATCATAATATCCAATTATTATTTTAATAGTTTTAGCAGCACAAGATGAAACCACTTGTTAAAATACAGAATAATTCAATGTAAACAGCTGACAGAATATTAGTAATGTGTAATTTAAATACAGGTGGTTTGCACAAAGGCAAGGTCTTTAAAAATGTACATTAACCAGTACCATACCTTTTCTTTAATAATTTCCAAGTCCATAACAATGTACTCCATAAGCTGTTTAGGATTACAGACTGGTGTAAAAGGATTGCGCCAATATACCGTAGCAGACATCTCAGCAACTGAAAATATGATACATGATTAAACAAAACCCAAATAATATTTAGAAATACATAATATATTCTGGATGATGGTAAATCATGGAGTTGAAATAAATACTTACTTTGTCCTGTGCTCACGTCCATAAGATGAATAGAATTAGTGACTCTGTATACAAGACACAAAGAAGATATGGATCCTAGTTGGTGCGTCAGTTTCTTGGATAAACACACAATACTGTCCTTAGAGATGGGTACAATGTCGACACAGTATGTGAATTTGTAATTATATATATTGCTGTGAATGTCGTGGGAGAGAAGCTTTTTAGAGTGTTGGTATTTTACTGGCAAGACCGATACCAAGAAATCAATCATTTTTCTGGCGTGACCTTCTGTTGTATAGTAGAAATCAAGACCCTCTGAAAAAAAATACTATTGATAAATATGGAAGGAAGGTAATATTTTTTGTGACTAGGGTTGCAAATCTGAAGATTGAATAAATATACAATAAAATTTTATCAATACCTAAATCAAGGGGAAGGGTTAAGTTAAAAATAATACATAAGATTTATGCAAACTAACAAACTAAACAACACTGTATTACTAATATAACTGGAGGTTCCGGGTTCGATTCCTAGTGAAAACCCAGAAATCAAAAGTGATTTTTCTCATTCATGGGTATTTATGTTGTTCCCCTTTGTTATTGAGCCTCGTGGCCTGTTGAGGCGGTTAAAATAAATAAATATAGCAAAATCTTATAAAATTAGCATCTATTACTAACCATGAATAGGCTTGATACCCAGGGTGTTTTCGTGAGCACGGTGCTTCAGTATCAACTGTTCCAGGTAGTAGAAAGTCTTCCTGTTCTCCGCCTTCTGCCGGACTTGAACCAGAGCCCTCCAAAAGTCCTGAGCTTCGGTGCGGTGGCAAGCATCACACATCTGATGAGCCACGGTGTACTCCACAACAAACACTTGCTGGAGGACTGTTCCTCCGACAACTTCTCCATGGACTGTTAGCTTGACCTAAAAAATGACAAATTTCAAAGTTAAAATGAAATCTGCAATCTCATGACATTTGCACAAATTTCAATTTGTAAATACGAGGCTGGTAATTTGTCCGCCTTTAAAAATATTTTCAATAACTTAAGGTGGCAGCAATTAAAAAGCACATCAAATTCTATAAAATTAGCAAACCATCTTCGCATCACTATTTATACCTGAAAGAGTATGGATATTATCCTTGTCTCTTATTAAATTAAATACCTTGATCCTTTTTGAATGTGGCTCTGTCCACACAAATCCAGCATCCACTAACTTCACTCTTTGCAGTCCTTTAAGCTTTTTCAAACAAAGAGCTAACAGTTCTCGAGACTCTAGACTGCATGCAACCCATTCTGCTGGAGGCTGGAGGTACCTAGGTATAAAAAAAATTATAACATCCTGAGTGTGGTCATCAAAGGGGCCATGTTAGCAAAATTCACTGTAGAGTTCAGCCAAGAATGTTTAACATTATTATATTATAAGACTTGGCTGATATCTACAGATATAAATACTTTTTAACCATTACCTTTCACAGCCTCTACAGAAGTGCAGAGTGACTTGTTTCGGAATTCCCTCAGTGATATCAACACGACTTCGTAAACATGCAACACACATGTTAGAAGGATTTGCCTCAATTGGAACACCGCATTCGCAACAAAGACTGTAATAATTAAAATAAAAACAAGTAGTATTTTTTTTAGTTTGAAATATTTATTCATATTTATGAAGTAGAATAATAAAAATAAGCCATTAAATTACAATATTATGTGTGTTTTGTGTCAAAATAATACAGGAACTTACATTCGCGAAACCGATGTGATTGGATTAGGTTCAACATTCAGGTATTCCATGGTGGAAATATACAAAATATTTTTTTATAAATAAGATGTTATTTCGTAAGTCAATCGTAACACATTTATTTTTGTTCTAGACTCTAACATAACCTACAAAAATACCTAGGCAGAAACCAAATGTGACTTGTGACAGGGTGTCAATTTATTGTGTGACCAGTGATAAAAATATGTAACCAATAAAATTAAAATTCTATTTTTCAGGTTACGAACAAGTAAAATATTGCCATTATAGCTTAATTCATCTTTTAATTCAGCTATAAATAGTTGTTTCGCATACATTAATAACTTTAATGAACTGGTTTGTCGAGATATTTTTTAATTAAAAATAATAACTTAATAACGAGTGTAATCGTTCATTTGTAATCAAAAGATCAGTTTTGGCCTCTTTTATACTTAAATATATGAAAAAAATGTGTTTTAAATTTAAAGATTTTGAAGGTCCTACTTTCGCAACAACTCGCCACAATTTTTTAAATTCTGTTTTCAAAAGAAAATTCAAATGAAATTTCAAAATATTTTATTTTCAATCTGTCAAATAGATTGAAACCCGCTGTGCTAACAAAAATAATAATTTGTTACGTTCCTAAATTCATTCGGAATTCGGAACAACTATAATCTGTGATTCAAAAAAATGATAAGGCTGGGGAAAAAAACATTATTGAATGTACTAATATACTAAACTTATTTATTAAATTGGTATGAATCCAAAAAAGTAGAAAAGTGAGTATAGATAATAATTTCTTCTAATTGTATGTACGTAGTAAGTAGCATTATATTTTGTACATTGATTCTAATAAAAATATACTTTTGTTATATAAACAGGTCACCGACATTAATTTATAAAACGTACTAAATAATTATCTATTTTTATTATTAATGTATGCACTTAAGTAATTGCTCAAATAAAAAGAACATACTAAAATTTGGTTCTCTATATATTATTGTATTTCCTGGATAGTAAAAAATATCAGGGAAAGGCAGATAATAAACAAATACTCAAAAATAAAATTTTATATCCTGCTGAGCACACTTGGTCACGGTTCTAAAATCATTTCAATTGTGGATTAATTTATAAATACCGTGAAAGATGATTATTTTCTTCAGTCTCGGTAGCTAGCATCATCTGTAAAATAAAAACGATTTGAAAGATGAAAAAAAAGTCCTTTACATTTTTCTTACGTGACCATTGTGACCCATTGGCTGCTTCATTTTAATGGTTTGGAGCAATAAATGATTTTTTATTTTTGAGTGCTGTCAACTCCCGCCCTATCTCTCCGCTCGGTGAGTTACATAAATTTTCTCTCCATTCGCCGATCGAAAAGTAAAAATGTTGGGGGCAGCATCACGGGTCGGCCTTTTGGCCTCAAAATCAGCAGAGAAAGTCCTGAACGAATCTGGTAAAATCAGGTGGAGCGGTCGAGTGGTCGCCGTAATCGGTGCCGTAGTAGACGTCCAGTTCGACGACAATCTGCCCCCCATTCTCAATGCTTTGGAGGTTGAGGGCCGTAAGCCGCGCCTTGTGTTGGAGGTGGCGCAACATCTGGGAGAGAACACCGTCCGCACGATCGCCATGGACGGTACCGAGGGTCTGGTGCGAGGCCAGGCCGTCAACGACTCTGGCTACCCGATCCGTATCCCGTGGGAGCCGAGACCCTCGGCCGCATCATCAACGTGATCGGCGAACCCATCGACGAGAGAGGGCCCATCCCCACTGACAAGACAGCCGCCATCCACGCTGAAGCTCCCGAGTTCGTGGAGATGTCCGTGCAGCAGTGAGGGTAATGATCTCTACCACGAGATGATTGAATCCGGTGTGATCTCCCTTAAGGACAAGACCTCCAAGGTAGCGCTGGTGTACGGGCAGATGAATGAGCCCCAGGCGCGCGCGCTCGTGTGGCGCTCACCGGGCTCACTGTAGCTGAGTATTTCCGTGATCAGGAGGGACAAGACGTGCTGCTCTTCATTGACAACATTTTCCGCTTCACTCAGGCTGGTTCCGAGGTGTCCGCTCTGTTGGGGCGCATCCCCTCTGCTGTGGGCTACCAACCCACTCTGGCTACTGACATGGGTACCATGCAGGAGCGTATCACCACCACCAAGAAGGGCTCCATCACCTCCGTGCAAGCTATCTACGTGCCAGCCGACGATTTGACTGACCCCTGCTCCAGCCACCACCTTCGCTCATTTGGACGCCACCACTGTGCCTGTCCCGTGCCATCGCTGAGCTGGGTATCTACCCCGCCGTGGATCCTCTGGATTCTACTTCCCGTATCAGGGACCCCAACATCATCGGAGCTGAGCACTACAACATCGCTCGAGGTGTGCAGAAGATCCTCCAGGACTACAAGTCTCTGCAGGACATCATCGCTATCCTGGGTATGGACGAGCTGTCAGAAGAGGACAAAGCTGACGGTAGCCCGCGCCCGCAAGATCCAGCGCTTCCTCAGCCAGCCCTTCCAGGTTGCCGAGGTGTTCACAGGCCATGCTGGCAAGCTGGTGCCCTTGGCGGAGACCATCAAGGGCTTCACCAAGATTCTCAATGGAGACCTCGACCACTTGCCCGAGGTGGCCTTCTACATGGTGGGACCCATTGAGGAGTAGCGGCTAAGGCAGAGACCCTTGCCAAGTCTTAAGCTATGTTTCTCGCAATTACTACATATAGTGTATATTAAGTGCTAATGCTGAACTTTGTATGTATGAGAACCCGGGCAAAGTAGTTTCCTATCGAGTAGGAAGGTCATGTATCATATTATTATCTGTTGGTAAAATTATAAAAAGATCACAATAATTTTTTGTCTTTTATTTATGATATATTTATATATACAAAAACAATAGTAGTTTCTGAGATTATGGTAGAAACCTTATATACATTGTCACATGGACCATATTTTTTCTTTAGAGGCTCACAGCAGGATTTATTTGAAAAAGTCAATTAATTTATTTGTGATTTTATGTGAGTGTTGATAAAAATAATGTGCTGAATTACTCATTATGTAATTCATATTGAAGTTTGAAATATATACAATTATGCTAAGGTTCCTTAAGCTCCAAATAAAAAAATATTTAGTTTGAGATATAGTTGAATTTTTAATGAATACTTTGACAAAGATGGTTAAATGATGTTATGGATGGTTTTTTACAGCTTGTAGTAAAAACAGAGAACAAGAAAGACAAATAATTGATGACATCATTATTGAAATATAAATATTATGAGTACAAATTTTTTAATGGGTTCTTACCTGTATTTATTAATTCACATAAAATATTGCATTGATCCTGTAATATTGATTTTTATAACATTATATTTTCTTATTCTTCACGAAAGATCAAGGCAACGCTGCAATTGATGGGTATTCTATGTTGTGCGTATAAGGGGAAATGAGCGATGATCTTACACATTCCTAGCTAACATCATCTTATCTTATTTTAATGATTAAAAGTTCATAAGAAAAAGTAGTTAGCAGTCTTGTAGAGTTAAACATTTAAATAGTGATAAGTAAAAATGCATGCCAGAAGTTCCCAATTTGGAAATAAGCTTATTTAATCAAAATTCAAGCTTTCATGCAATAATTTTTTTTTTGAACTTGCTCTCGTATTCGATACCTAATATGGATACCTATAATTCTTTCCTGTTTTTATCTCAATGCACATTCTAAGCAATTTGAAAAAAGTTATTAAAAGTAAAAATTAAAAAATTGCATAATA
Organism: Micrasema minimum; assembly: GCA_022494985.1. Classification (NCBI taxonomy): domain Eukaryota; kingdom Metazoa; phylum Arthropoda; class Insecta; order Trichoptera; family Brachycentridae; genus Micrasema; species Micrasema minimum. Next base: position 23,647 of record JAGVSP010000269.1, on the reverse strand, counting down.
TTGACTTTAAAACTCTTAATATTATACTTAATGAATATGTAAATGTGATGATAATTTTAAATTCAGTCATCATCTTCTTCGGATGAATATAAATCTGCTCCCATGGTATTCTGTTCTTTCAATAGCCTTTTATTTTTAGAACCCCATTCATCGAGTTGAGGTAATTTACTGTGATGTTTATTGTTACTCACATAATCTTTCAGTCCGTTCCTTATTGTATTATTCAAATCAATAATACTTAAACTAGGCGGAGGAGAATTAGTTCTTCCTTGGAACCCGTATTTGGTGATTGGTTGATCATCCTCCAGATATAAGATCTTCTGGTAAACTGTTGCTCTCTTAGGATGTACTTTAGTTTGAATAGCGGGGTATTCATAAATAGCATTATAGTTGGCGCTTACATAATGGTTATTTTAAATCCATTGCTTCCGGCCTTATTAAAGGACTAAACAGCCGAGGTTCCAGATATTGTTGCTTAGGTGGAGATGGAGAGGGTTTAGGCCTGCGGTATTTAAGTTTTGCCTTATGACGTCTGTTCTTACGTCCACGTCTCCCATCCGTGTTTTAAATTGGAACATTTATAATATTAACTTGTTTGTAATATTCAAAGAGAGATTTCCCAACATTGCGACCTAATCGAAGATCTGTAATGAAATGTTTAAGGAAAATCAGTGGAGGTTTTGTATTATTACAATATTTGAAAGTAGTAGAAAACTTTTTTTTAAAGTTAAAAGAACTAAATATCTGATAAAGTTTGCAAAGGATACAGGCTTCATCATTGTAGTGGATATAGTGTGGTATATTGGGAAGATGGTATCCTCCCATTGACACTTGAAGAGTGAAGGCGTTTGTATGTTTCCCGAGGCTAGTGCAGAAGTATCTCCTGGCCGTGCCTACTTTAGAAGAATCTGCATTATAAAGGGAATTCTCCGAACAATAACCTTCAGCTTTGGATGCAAATATTTTTGGAAATACTATATGCCTTTCATATCTGAAACAATATTTGGATATGACAGTACATAAATCTACATTCAAATGTTATCATGTTTTGTGAATTATTTTATTGATTGATTGATTCTTACCTATAAACATCATCATAGTTCCCAGTTAAATTAAATAGTAACAACCTCAAAAATAAGGTAAGTACCTATGTGGAAGTGACAGAAATGGGAATATTAGTAAGAAATATGTAGGTATATGTATTTTAGTATAATTGAATACGTAAGGTTACAATGAAACTTAAAAATATAGCTGCTGTGTATAAAAAGTTATATTCATATTAAATTTAATAAAGTTGTGCCATTTATGATGTTAGGAAATCTTCGTGTAAGTATTATTAAACACAATTATTAGGTCAATAACTTTATTAATATAAGTTTATGCAACCGTGGCATTATTAAAAGGGTAAACATGGGCTCGTATCTGAAACGATGCCCTTTTATTTTGAAACTTTAATAATAATTCCCAAAATTAGCTAAGAGTGATGGTGCCTACAACAAGACGTGTCTTTTTTTCTTTTTTTACGTTAATGCTTTCTAAAAAAGTCTATCTAGTATTCTAGCCTTATTCCTTTTCGATTTTTATTAGTTATAATTACAATCCATATCACAGCAGACTTTTATATTGTTTCGCTGACCCCCCAAGTAAGCTGCGAAAACTATAAGTGGACCATTGCATGACCTGTTGAGATCGCTCAGGATGTCCCCATAAGCGATGGTAAGACATTTCGGCGGCGAATCCTTGATTAAAACCGGACGATATCTATTGTGAAAATACAAAACCATCAGGAATAAGCAGTGTTGACGATTCGAGAATAGTTTTGAACGTGACCGCGGCCAGCATTCCCTTAACGTATTTTGGAATCTCAACAGTTGAGCCATGATGCTATGTTTTACCTTTTTTTTTAAATATTGTATTGCTGGAGATATAAATGATAGGAAATCCAGAAAATCACCCTGAATAATATTATCCTCGCCAAAACAAATATTGTATCAGAAAAAATACCAATATGGTTTAAACAATTATTAATATTATGATTTTTGATTAATCAATAACTTTAAAGTAAAAATAAATAGTAAATTCCAAAATAAAATTAAATTAATTGCAATCTACTTACTTCAGTAAGTGACTACAATTTTAAATAAAGGATAAGTTTAGAAAAGGGGATGGGCAGAAGAATCTATAAATAAGCCACAATTGCAGTATATTTTTAAATAACCCTTTTATTTTGAAACTAATATAATAAATATTAAATTCAAAATCAAAAATGTAATTGTTTTTTTAGACCTTGACAAACAAAAATAAATATGAAATTTAAGTTAAATACAATGTTTAATGGCATTCAGAGATTCATCCTAAATCTCCATGAACACTCGCGCCAAAATAGACAATGACGTGTCCTGAGCCAGTTTCTTTTTTACTGATGATTATAAATTGCACCTCAGTTTCCGAATCAGTTTAACTTTCAAGCATTCATCTCTGTGTGTCCAATGTTTTAGTTTATCAAGTCTATCTTCCGTTTTTGCTAAAAATACGTAAAAAAAATACTTAATTTAGATTCGTTGTATTATATTTATTTGTTCTAAGGAATTGAATAGTTTGAAGTTTTAAGTTCTATTTTAATTTGTAACTTACAATACTCTTTCCCATATTGTTTCGATCCCACAGAAGTATATGGACTTTAAATTAAGGAGATTCGGTTTTCGTACCCAACTATTCTATGCTTTGTTAGAATCATAAGTAACGCCTGCCAAGTTTAGAGTAACTATGATGGAATGAATAGGCCATTTGCAAAATGGTAAATTGTCCTCTTCCTAGTCGTTTTTAAGGCACACCAACTTAGCAAAGCTCAGGATGTCGTGACGGAAACGCGTGGTCAAATAGAGCAATTCATGGTAATATACATTTCGGCGGCGAATCCTTAGCCTAAAAATTGCACCATGAGAACCTTTTAAACTCCCATGGAAGCAGGTACTGCCGATACTATTGTTTTTTATTTCAGTAAGGTCAACTACACCAGCTCATGATGTACAATCGAATTTAATTCTGAGTCTTGTGAGGGAGTTTGACGATTTGAGAAATAGTTATGAAGACATACCTCACTAAATAGACCATGTTGGACATATCGCGGGTTTATGTTGATCTTCCCATACAAACGTATTTCTCTGATTTACTCCCTGAATTTGAAATTTAGAGCAATAAAATAGTTTTGGTCCCAGCATGTTAAGGCATATTGGCCGAATCGTGATATTTCATTACCTTATTTTTTAAATACTTGTATTTATTTATGGAGAAAAATACGATTGGATGAAAAAAAATAAAGAAAAGACAATATCGCAGTTAATCTGGTAGATATCTAAAAATGTGTGAGAAATATCATTGCTCTAATGTTAAATTCCAGGAGAAAATCGAGGAATACGTTTGTGTGGGAAAGCGCCGCAAGTCACATGTTGGAGTTTCGATCTTAATAATTAAACATACTTATTTTTATATCATTTTAAACTTACCACTTTGGCCGGGAAGAAGACTTGACGATTGGAGTCATTTCGGTGTTGAAAAGAACTTTACTTTTACAAAAATTGACTATGTTGAAAATCACCCTCTGGAACATGAATAATGAATTTGTCAATAAATAAATACAAATTGACGTACAAAGCGTCGTTTACTCGAAAAATGTGTTGGCGCATGAGTAATCTTCGGTTACTTTTAATTCATTGTAAAAACTAGAGATGCAGCAATGGTTACTAGGTACCTATTAGTTGCTTGGCCGGATACCTTAGCATAAATGAGGTTGAAATCGTATTCGAATTTGTATGAGGCCGCCATTCGGTTAAATCAGCCACTCAATTGGATGGCTCAGATTTTTAAAATGCCGAAATTCAATGTCACGTAGATAGCCAACAGTTGAAAGCAAATCGTTTTAACTATACGGCAATAGCCTCTATTGTCTTGGTAAAACGAATTATTGTGATGTTTTGATAGGGGGGGACTATGAAACTTATGAGAAAAATAGATCAGCAATAGAAGGAATGTGTATTTATGTTGTTCAAATGATCATCCGCGGACTTACAAGTAAGTTGCTATTACATAGGGTTTTTACATGTTTTTTTTGGAATCAATTTTATTATGTATTTTACCTGGAGAATAAAAACCATTGTGAATTTTTTTTTTAATGATTTAGTTGAAAATCGGTATTTCAAATTCTCGCAAAATCGGATCATGTGCAAAAGAATCGTTATCTTGAGGATTATGATTATGTGGGTGATGGCGCTCACAGAAGCCTGATGTCTCTGTACGTAACTCAATTATGAACCTTCTACTACTAATGGTCCAGTTTTCCATTAAGCATGCGATTTATTCGTAAATTTTCAATATTAAGATGTAAGGACCCTGTACTTCATATATGTTATCCTCATGTAAGCAGAATTTAACAGTAAAAAAATCAGATGTGCATATGGCGATGAAAATAATACAAATTTGAAGCAAACCAAAAGTAAGTCTCTGACCTGATCTTGCTTTACATTATCCACCACGAAATTGAACCAGATCCTCAGTTTGGGGCAGCAGGTGTCAGGTCTGATGAAGAGGTCGTACTCGAATTCCGATATAAGGTCCACTCTCCCAAGGTTGCCTGTCTCGAACGAGGCGTCGAAGCAGATGTGACCTTTCTTGGCTTTACCGCTGTGGCCAGGGGGGCGCATCACCATGCGGTTCAGGTTACCAAGACCCCCCTCTCCATCGCTATCCTCGCTATCTGAGGAGTATAAAATAAATCAATTAAAGATGTCTACTCGCGACTTGATTTCTATTTTTAATTAAAAGCCATTTTTATGTCTCATTAAAATCGAAATTACCCTACAAGTGCCCTAAGACTAATCCTGTGACATAAGGGCAAAGCATTATTATTTTTATGGGATAATTTTGTAAATAAAATTCGTTTTTTTATTGAACAAATTACTTCATTGGCAAATTCCATGCCTAAGGGACGGTTGCACCAAAAAAGTCAAAGTTAAAGTCAAGGCTAAATTCAATTATATAGTTCCTTTTGCAACCAATTATGACATAAAACACCTATTAATTGAATTTTAACCCCGACTTAATTTTTTTTTATTCAACCGGGCCCAAGAAGCATTGAATTAAGTACTTTGTTCTTGAATTTTCTACATTAGATCATTATAAAACAATAGAGAAATGGCCTATTTTTAAATTCCGTACTTTTTTTGTGTGAATAGTATTAGAAAATTTTCTATGAAAAATTAAAAGTTGAAAGATTCTTCGTAAAAAAATAAATAAAAAACGGATTGACCGACAACGAATGCTTTAAAAGCACCAGTCTCTTAAGCGTACAAAAAGGGTCGTACTGAATATTATATATATTATATAGTTGATGCGTAGATCCAGAGAAGTGGCTATATGTATTTTTTTTCTATTTTAGGCGCTACTTACTCAAAACTTGGTTATAATGTCTTGAAATTAAGACGCATCCTACCTATACAATTACCTGTTTTGATGGGAATTCGCGATTATGATATTTTAAAAATTAATTACGGACATAATAATAATAAAAAACAAAAAAAAAATCTTCGTACCTAAAATCACAATCTATTTTTTTTTAATGTCCCGTTGTCCATTTGCCCAAACGTCATACGGGGTTTCTTATATCCATGAATATAATCATAATAATATATCTTATACTTATTTTAAGATTGAATACATAAAATACATACAATTTTGTCCTAGCTTTTATTTCCTTGATTGTATTTTATTTTAATTGTACCTGTATACATAAATATGTGTTAGAATATTTTCTGACTTAAGTCCGTAAATTAAATTAAATAAATAAATAAATAAGACATATTTATCATTAGCGTGTTTCACATATCACATTATTTCTATTTTAATGACCCATTCAGAAAAAAAATTGTGACCTTAGACCAAGACCATAAAAATACCTGCATTAAATTTAAATTTTCCTGAAAAGGCTTTCCTATTCCGCTACACCGAATTTTCAGTAATAAATAGAAAGCATAGGTAATGCATAAAGCATAGGTTCACTTTTTGATAGGAATTTTTAGGTTCTTTTTTCCCTAAGAGGCGATGTCTCTTCACAAAATGAAATCCTGAATAATAAACATATAATTATTTTAAAAAAGTTGCTACTGATTAATTTTCTCGATAATGACTTGTGATTAAGGATTTTCCGGTTTACCTACTATCATTAAGATTTATTTCAAGCCCGGGAGCTTAGTGACGTTTTAACTTATTACGATACTGTAAAAAATCACTGAAGATGCACATTTTTTTACTCTCAAAAGCTTTTAATAACACAATAACCTCATATCAAAACTTAAAAATATATTTTATGCGGGAAGAACGATAAAAAGTTATATATTATTATGGTTTATAAAAATTGCTCATAAATATGAGGTAAGAGGTAAGAGTATCAAAAATAATGGACGAAGTGATAATGATACACTGCACTTGGTGTACCAATGCAGTGCCCTAATGCACCGTTGGGTGCGGATAAGGGAAAGTAGTAGTAGTAGTAGTAACCATGATTACATTGTAAATTATTATTTTTAAATTTTATCTGTAAAAATAGCTGGAATACAATTGAAGAAGCATATATTTACTAAAATTGTTTTATATTGTAATATGCTTTAAAAAAACGATATGTGTATTTACCATCCAAATTCCGTTCATACATGCTCGTATGTTGTAGTGGATCTCGGGCTAGCATTTTTGTGTGTTTTTTTTACTTTATGTATTATACTATATAACTACACACAATTAATTATCGATTTTCGTGAAAAATTACAAAATTTTAGCGCCCGAAAAATAGATACACGGAAAAAGAAAATGGTATCTATCTGGGGGACTATTAGACAACAAATAATATTTTTAATATCATTATTTGGCACCACTCGCACTACAAGACGCTATTCCCAAAAAATACTGACACTTTATTTAATACCACTACAAGAAACGACCGAATGTAGTTTCAGTTAGCGTAAATGGAAAACTCGTATGGTATACTTTTCCTTGCAAAGGGTGAGACCTGAACATTATCAACATTTATTATAATAACACATATGACGATCTCGGCATTATATAAACTACATATCGCACCATGAATAGGTACCTACTAAACTATACTAACTCAAAAAAGTTATTTTTTGGAAAATCCCCAAAGTGTGATTTCGATTTCGGTACTGTTTCATTGAATAGAATCCAAAATTTAAAAAAATAGGTTTCCCGACATAGAGTGGAGGTGTGGTGATACCATGGACTGGTACTGAGCGCATGGCTAATAATCTAACCTTCCTGTTATAAAATGATCGAGATGCACTGCACTTGGTGTACCGACGCAGTGCCCTATGCACCATTGGGTGCGGATAAGGAAAGTAGTAGTAACTAACTAACTAACGCCATACCACTCTGTCCTGACATTCTTCCTTTGGTTCCTCTACATTCATACATCTTCTCATGCACATACGCCGATTATTCCGATTTTTCACATGTCCACTTTCAAGTACTTGTCGCACTTGGTCATGCCATGTCTTTCTCGGCCTTCAGCGGCTTCCACATCCAGGCACACTTGCATTTAAACTTCTTTTAGCCGTTCTTTCATCACTCATTCGCTCCACGTGACCAAACCATCGTAAAAGCACTCTTTCTTAATTTTGTCGATAATGCTTATCTCAGCCTTACACTCTGCTCTAATTTCGACATTTGTACACCTATCATACATAGTCTTACCACACATTCGCATTTCAACAGCATTCAGTCTACTTTCATGTATGTATGGTAGTGAAGCGTGGTGTTGGAAAAAGAAGGATGAAAGTAGTAGCAATAATAAATTTATATTCGATTCACGATGCTTCCTTAGCTGGCTGGGTACTATAAACACTTCCCCATAATACTCCTCACCAGCAGATTCACAATTCACACGTCACACGCGACTTGGAGGCACAGAAACCAGAAACACGTCTAACCCTTGAGTAATAGACCATATCCATCACAACTTTGGAAATCTAAACAGCTTTTGTATCAAATAAAAAAGAATCGATCATCGTGAAATTTGTGCCAATTTATTGTTTCAGTGTTTAGAAGCATATCCACGCAGGGAATTAATTTAAAGCCCGCGAATTGAGTAAGTTACCTAAAATTTTGTATCTTTATTAACAAAATTAATACACAATACATATTAAAACTAAGTAGGTACCCAGTTTAAATTTTTTTTAAATTTCTCATTTCAGTGCCTAATTTAAAAATATAATATGATTTTAATTATTCCAGTAAGCAGTGAAATTACAGTATGAAAAATATTTTCAACCCTCTAAAACGAAGTGTTTTTTTTTTATATACCTATAAGCTTATTTAGCTTATTTAAAAAAACCTAGCTTTGGTATTTAATGTAAATACATATTTATTAGAAATAAACGCAGGGTCATAATATGTCAGTGGCATTACTGGGGGAGGCCCCGAAAACCTTAGGTAGGCATTGAATGTTTTTTAAGGTTTTCTAATTGGGGGACCAAATACATAATAGATTCTTTCTCTTTGTACATTATAAAAGAGTTTTAAATAATATTAGTTACAAATATAATTTTATACAATATGTATACCCAATATTTTTAGGTATATTCATTTTATATTAGGATGTACCTGCATCGCTTGAAAATGTTTTTAGAATTATCTATTTTTTATTATTGTCTTTTTCCCATATTTTTGCATAATTTCATAGAAATTAACAAATATTTACGATTCTCATGAATTACAGGACTCTACATTTTAATTAAAACATAATGATGCAAAAAAACTCGAAAAAACTCAACAACAAAAAAAGAATAATTCAAATTAAAGACGATCCGGCCAAAAATTCGCAATAAAATTTAATCAAAGTCATAGCTCGTAAATTACAAAATATTTGGAAACATATTAGCGTCTGTAGGTCTGTACAACGCCAAAACCCGATTTGCAGAAATGCCGTTTTAATGTGGTTTTAAGCCTAGAAGTGTAAATCTGCTGAAATTAATTTGTATAGAAATAATAATAATGTAGGATGTATTTAAAATAGGTTTGTGATTAAAATGTTTAATTTTTAAACTTAACATCTCAAATGGACTCTCTCCAAATACCCGGTTTTGGCATTGGACCGATGATTTATGGGGTAGGTGTGTCGGATGTGAGGATTTTTTTGATGTCTAGTATTGGACACCCTGTATAATTTATATATCATAAGGTGGATGGATAGTTAGAGTTAATTTGATTTCTCCCGTAAGGGTAACTACATATTTCAGTAAAACTACTCATATGCACAATATAAGTAGTATGTAGTTGTAGGTACATGTTGCCGCACACGTTATGTGAACTGTGAGCACACGCAAAGCTAATAAAATCTCGTAAACTCGAATAGTTCTACTCACTTTACTCATGTCTACGTCACGGGGTACTGACGGAGTGCAATTACTGTCACGTGTCAGTGTTTGCCGAGTACTTTACATATTGCAGAGGTGGATTATTTTAATAGAAAATAAAATACTGCATAGGTATCCATAAAATAAAATGGATTCAAATATAATAAATAAAACACCTTTTTAGTTAGACCACTTATATCTAATATAAGACCACTATAGACCACTTATATCTTATTTAATATAAGTGGTCTAACTAAAAAGGTGTTTTATTTATTAAAATGCAATTCCACCAAGAAATTAATGTCAGTAGATAATCTCAGCAAAAAAAAGTATTCAAATATGTTTGGAGCAGATATTGTTTGAGGTGCATAGACTGCATAGTGCACAGATATTGTAACTCTGACCCACGATTACAAACGAATTTCTACAGATTTACCCCACATGATCGATAAAAACAAAACTAATTTAAAAGTACCTATACCTACTTTAGTTTTATACCATGGTTTGTTTGGTCAAAGTTTGCAAACGAAATATTCTAAATTTCATACAATAATAGGTATACTTATTTTGGTTTTCGGGGTTAAAAATCGTTTGAATAAGGGCCCCTATGACCACGATATATGTATAATAATACAAACGATTATTTTATAAAGAACACACGGACAATGGCGGAGGATTCGAAGCAGTAATCAAATTTACTTATCCTTAAAGTTAATAATAACTGAAGTAAACAAATTAGTCGGTTTTCGGTTGGTGAACTAGGGGGCCCCGTGGAAAGTGGGGGCCCTAGCACTTGCCTAGAGTGCCTAGTGGAAAAAAGGGGCCAGTAGGTAGGTAGGTAGGTAAGTTAGTAGGTACTCTCACCAAGTAAGCTTTTGGATTTCTGCATTTTCCCTAGCACGCAAACATGAAAAGCGTAATACAAATTTAATTGAATGAGCACATTTCCAAAAGGACTATTTCAAATAATCAAAGTATCCCAAAACACGGAAATTCAATTAAATCCAAAGTAGGCCATGCAATTCTCACCAAATACAAACATTCTCTCGGGGTTTAAGCATTTCTGAATCCAGATTGTGGAGGATATCTGATTGTTAGTTTTAAATAAGTTGTAATAGGTATCTAATTGTATTCTGAGACTTTTGATTGGTACCTAATCGGCGAATACATAAGTACTTAGAATGTTTTAACCGGGGGCGGGGTTGAAAATATGTTTTTAAATAAAACTTTAAAATAATGCTGATAGGTATATTTATCTATTTTGATGTAAATGCTGTACCTTCACTGGACTATCGGTGTTTGCTATCTCAGTAGTGGTATACTGGAGGGCTCCAATGATTTAAGCAATAACAAAACATACCTAAATTATGTATTCACAAAATGACTTTCAGACTAAATTTCACAAAAATGTGACTTCTGGCATTTCAGCTTTAAGGTACAGGGTGTACCTACCCATGAAATCAAATGTAATTTAATGCAAAAAAAAATCGGGTACGTAAGAACGTTTAAATTCATTAATTTATGTATTTTTTAAATTGCATTTTTACTAGGTTTTTCATTACCTTTGTACCTAATATCTAATACCTAAACTTACATCGCATTTCCACCTTTCGAAACATTTACGTAAACGAATGTTATTATTTAAAAAATTAAGTAAGAGCATATATTATAATTATTTAAAAAAATAGTTATGCTTACAAAAAATGCGCCACCTTCCTGTTATGATTTTTTTACATAGTAAGTAAATATTAAGTAATCTACTTACTGATTATAACAATGTGATATCATATTTTTTTATATTACCAAGTTACCTAAGTATCTAAGTAAAGTAAGTAAGATTGAAAATTGAAAGCTTTTGAAAATGTATGTGCACGAGTTGGTTATAAATTAATTTTCATTATACCCATCAGGTACATAGTAAATGATTTACAATACAATCCATTAAATTTAATATAATCTTAATAAGGCTGTTTATTCCCTTAGTAACCATTTGATATGGAGGAGTGATGTCTTATAATATATTGATTAAATACAATACTCAAACATTTAAGATTTACCACTAAAATAAACAATAGTTAAATAACGTTTACGTTTACCTGACATAATTCTTTTACGGCGAAAGCTTCAATAAAAATTGAAATCCACAAGATGTAGACAATGATTTGTGTTTTAAGTTGTCAACATTTCGCTTTTAGAGAATTTTTAATTTTATGAAATCATATAGAAAATTCATTTTCATTTATTATAAATTTCAAACAAATTAAATATTTTAAACAATAACCGCGTTGAGTTAGATGAAAGAGATATCTGAACAAACTCCACGTGTTTCTGACATAATGACTAAGAAAACGACTGCGACATTTTCTGTTTAATCGATAAACATTTTAATTATTTTGTAGGGTTAATTGTAACAAAGTTTGAAATAATTGAATTTGACTAGTGCCTATGTTCTGAAGTCCTAATTACTCGATATGAGATTTATCGTTACCTGCCGATAAAGGTTATATCCTAATTACCTATATTAGACAAAAACTAAACCTATATTAGACGAAAGCTAAATAATTTACAAAGGTCTTTCTTTGAATTCTATTGAATGGGAATTCTATCAGACTGGATTTTTTTTCAAAACCTATTTAAAAGTGTTTTTCCTCATATTCACACTTCACAGATAGGTACTTATGTTATTATACTAGTAGATGATAAGCATTATACATAGGTAGTAATGCAATATTCGAAGCTAAGATTTTTCCCGTACGAAATGCAAAAAAAGAAATTTTAACAAAAAAAATTCGTACAAAAATATTACAAGTCATCTTTTTAAGGTTCTTATTATTTTTAAAATAAATATTCTTTTATTTGGTTTTATTCTTATTCTGTATAAATTTATTTTGGTTTTTCATATGAACCTTAGGGGCTTGCACTCCCCACCTCAAGGTTTGGAAAAAAAAATAGGTAAGTACTATTTTTATTATTAACTTTTTAAATCTTTTTATCGATAAATTCTTATCGTTTGATTAAGATACCTAGTACATAACATAAATTACTCGAAATATGGCATGTCACTTGATTGATTTATATCCAATGACTGACTAACTTGAACATTGTTTATTAAAATATCCAACTTCAGAACATAATTTTGTATAATTAATTTACTATTCCAACACGAAACTTACGGTTTATTTTGGCTCTGGATATTGATTTTTATATTTTATTAGTAAATACCTACGCAGGTATTAAGTATGTAACTTTACATCTTTTAAAATTAAATTATTGAAAATCATATTCACTTTTCTAACCTATATAACTTTTTTCATTTTTTTTTTTGGTAGTTATATTACTTTTTACAATACAATAACGCACTTTCAAGTAGCAGGAAGCAGGACAAGTTAATACCTACTTAAAGTGACAATACTTTCTAATTAATGGGCCCCTTATAAAGGAAGCAGCATATAAATTTATTATTTTTATAATTTTTCGGAATATGGCGTACCTACCACTGGCGTATAGGGATCATTGATCGCTCGCTTGCTCATGAACGCGATAGAGTAAAATTCAAAATTTTGACAAGCGAATGACAGATGACAGTTTACAGTTGACAGCCGAGAACAAAAATATACATGAAGAGAAATAGTGAAAAAAAATAGTAATGTTTTTATGATAATGAACAATAATGCAAAAAATTTAAACTGTGATTCTTTTTCTGTGATAATGCTTTTTATATTATGTTTATAACGATTACTACACGTGCCAAGATAATATTGAAATTAAATTAATGCATAATATTGAAATTATGGACGACAAGGAAAATGAAATTTATCGCGATTTACTGAGTGAAAGTAATTTCGTCGAGAATATAACCTTTACGGATGCACAACAAATCAAGGATCTCCATTTCGAAGAGACTCTAGCCTTTGTTAAAGGCTTCACTTCTACTTGGGATGCATCTAATAAAATAATTGAATCGCAGAAAAATACGTCTATTCACACAAAACGTTAATTCATAAAACACAAAGCCTTAATAGTGAGATTATTAAATCCAACTGCAATTTACGGTTAAGTTTTACGCCTGAAAGAAATTCAGACTCACTACTTATTACTGATCAGCAGAAACTTGAAAACTGGGGTTTGCCTCCAGAAATAGTTAACAAATATAGATCTAGAGGTGTGAGTAATATGTTCAAATGGCAAGTAGAGTGCTTGGGAAATTCTAAAGCTCTAACTGAAAATGGAAATCTACTTTATTCAGCTCCAACCTCCGCTGGAAAGACCTTGGTTGCCGAAATATTGACAATCAAAACAGTTCTAGAACGCCAAAAGAAAGTAATAATTATTTTGCCGTTTGTATCAGTGGTAAGAGAAAAGATGTTCTATTTTCAGGATATTTTCAGCGAAAGTGGAATAAGGGTTGAAGGGTTTATGGGGTCCCACACTCCTCCAGGGGGGTTTCCAGGCGGTGCACGTCGCTATCTGCACTATAGAGAAGGCTAATAGTTTAGTCAATAGTCTTCTAGAGAATGGGGCAATATCTGACATTGGAGCTGTGGTGGTTGACGAACTACACCTCCTGGGAGACCCACACAGAGGATATATCTTGGAATTATTACTTACTAAGTTACTGTATGTGTCTAAAAGGTACGAACAAATTGACATCCAGATAATTGGAATGTCTGCAACACTACCCAACCTTTCTCTCCTTGCTCGATGGCTCGATGCTGATTTATACAAAACCACTTTTCGACCAATTCCCCTTCAAGAGCAGTACCATCACTCTGGGTGTCTGTACAATGGCAACGCAGAACTTATTAGAAAAGTTGAAGCCTCGGAAGAATTGGCAAACGACAAAGATAATGTTGTGTACTTATGTCTCGAGACACTATTTGAAAATTGTTCCGTTCTCATATTTTGCCCTACTAAAAATTGGTGCGAAAATTTAGCTCAGCAAATAGCGGCGAATTTTAGAAACTTAGGATATTCTAAGTCAAATTATGGTAATTGTTTGCGGGAGCAACTTGATGGACCAGCTATTAGTCAAGTATTAGAACAGTTAAAAAATTCTCCCGCTGGGTTGGATCATGTACTGCAGCAAACGATTTCTTTGGAGTGGCCTACCATCATGCTGGACTCACTATGGATGAAAGGGATATAATCGAAGGCGCTTTTAAGTCAAACGTAATAAGAGTACTTGTGTCCACATCTACTCTCAGTTCAGGTGTCAATCTACCAGCTCGTAGAGTTATTATTAGATCCCCGACATTTAGGTCCAAGCCAATAAATATTCTAACTTATAAACAGATGGCAGGCAGAGCTGGCCGAATGGGAATTGATTCCGCCGGAGAAAGTATTTTGATTTGTTCACCAAACGAGAAGAATGCTGCTGAAGAATTAATATCTGGTACCTTCGAACCAATATCGAGTTGTTTAAAAGGTGGAGACAAATTATTACGAGCAGTTTTGGAGTCCATCGCAAGCCAAGTTGCCAAAACTCCTGATGATGTACAGCTGTTTTTCAGTTGTACTCTCTTATTAAATAGTTTGGATCAAGATGAGTCTATGGAGGAATTCTCTCGAGAAACTGTAAGGCAGTTGGTAGATTATGAATTAGTGCGCCTACAAAATGTATCAGATGAATTATTTTATACTGCAACACCTTTAGGAAAAGCCTGTCTCTCATCATCAATGTCTCCGCAAGATGGACTAACCTTATTTAAAGAGTTACAAAAAGCTCGCGAATGCTTTGTTCTAGAAACCGATTTACACATGATATATCTTGTTACACCTTATAGTATTTGTTCTCAGTGGGGAGAAATTAATTGGATGCATCTGTTAAATTTGTGGGATGCATTAAGTAAAGCTATGAAGCGTGTAGGAGAGATGGTTGGGATCCAAGAAAGTTTTATATATCGCTGTATGAGAGGTTCTGTTAAAATGGATTCATCAGCTATACAATCTAAATTGCAAGTGCTAAGAAGGTACTGTAACTCTTATTGCCGTTCAATAAATTTGTAATTTATTTATTATTTTGCTTCAATACGCTGAATAGCAAATGCTTTTACTTTCAGATTTTACACAGCCTTAGCACTTCAAGATTTGATTAATGAAGTACCTTTATCGACAGTATCAAATAATTTTAATTGTTCTCGTGGAATGCTCCAAAGCTTGCAACAATCCGCTGCTACTTTTGCAGGTAAGATTAAATTATATTTTCAGTGCATTTTGCATATTCACATTTTGTAAATATGATTTAATATTTTTAATACTTTTAGGCATGGTTACGGCCTTTAGTAGACAACTAGGTTGGAAAAGTTTTGAATCTTTAGTATCACAATTTCAAGATCGATTACAATTCGGTATTCAGAGTGATTTGTTGGACTTGATGAGATTGCAGTCACTAAATGGTTTAAGAGCAAGAGCTCTATTTAACTCTGGAATAGAATCTGTTTGTCAGTTGGCCAATGCAGACCTTTGTGTAATAGAAAATGCTTTGCTTTCTGCAGTTCCCTTTCAAAGTGAAAAGGAAAGAGAAGGGGAAATAAAGTATGATCTAGAGAAAAGAAATTTGTTGAAGAATATTTGGATCACAGGCAAAAAGGGTGTCACTGCTAAAGAAGCAGCAAACCTGCTTATCCAAGAATCAAGAACTTATTTGCAACTCGAAATGGGTGTAACTGAAGTAAAGTGGGAATTAAAGGTGTCCAATGGATTGTCACAAAATACTTCTGAGGAAATTCCTTGTAAAGCATTAAATCAAGATGGAGATAAAAATAATTGTGTTGTCGAATTAAATCTGAACACTAAGGAGATGATGACTCCTGACAAAAAACTTGAAAGTAAATATTTTCTAAATATTGCTGTAGCATCTCCTACAGCTGTCGATAAAAATGAAGACATTAATAATTCTGCTGCAATGTTAAATCTAAATATTCTTGAAATGGAGACTCCTACTCAAAAGATTCCTAGTAAAAACTCTTCCAACAGTTTTTCAAATACCAATAATACTTCTGTGCATCATTCAACTCCAATAATTGAGAATGTTTTGAATAGTGTATCAAACAAAGAATCTGTAAGCTTGGTAGGTAATTCAGCTACTGATTCTGATTCTATGTTTACAGAGCTTATAAATGGTTGTGAATTGTTTACCTTACCTGCAGAAAACAAAATAAATCACATCAAATACAGAGATAGTATGAATACTTCACGGGAAATGCTCATTGAATCAAGGGATGCTAGTTTTACAAGTAACTGTAGTATTTTACAAAGTGATCATTCTAAAAATCTCAGCATGTTTGAAGATAGTATTGAACTTGATACTCAGATTCGTGGGTTGTTGGACAAAAATCAATTTTCAGTTATTGGACAAAACGATAAGGAAAATTCACATCAAAACTTTTCTCAAAAAGAAGAGTCTAAAATTAATTCTGTGAGCATATTATCTATTGCGAATGCCTTTGCTCTTCCATTTGAAGAATCATTTTCAGATAAAATTTGTGATAGTCAACAACTAGAAACTGCCGGTGACTTTATTTTGAGTTCACAAAAAAATTCAGCCAAACAACTGCCTATGAAAAACACTAAAATTGCAACACCGAAAAGAAAACTGGTAAGGAGAGAAAATAAGTATTGTAAAAGAAGGAAATGCATGGAACAAAAGACGGATATTAATTTAAAGGTTCCAGCTAAGATTGACATTAATAAATCAGACATTCACCAGAATAAACTTACACGTGTAAGTATATCTAGTGAATATTACCTGAATACGGTTCGGAGGGGGGATTTCCGTATTTTGGAATTTAGCAATTTACATGGTGAAAATATTGAAGTATTTTCTGTGAATGTCTGCAGCAGTCCTGGATTATTTGCATCGTATCGTTCCCATATTTTGAATTCTGCAAGCGTGACTTTGTTTATTGATATGGAAAATTATAAAAACGACGTTCCTAAAATTGGACATGGTATTCTCAAAAATAGAGAACTTTTGAATAAAAAAACATTTACTGATAGCAGGAAAGAGTATCAAGGTAAATGTGTTAGGGGATTTGTAATTTTAGTTGATCAGAATATTGGATATTACTTTGATTTGATGAATTTTCAGTCTCATATATCTCAGTCAGAAATTCATCAACTTCTCAGTTCAGTAGTTACTGATAAAAGTAAAACAATTACATTATTTAGCAGTAAATATGCATTTATGGTTTTATATAGATGTTGTAATATAAAAGTTCAGTGCAGTTGGGAAGATCCAAAAGTTGCCGATTGGCTTTTAGATCCGGAAGGTGATCGCAAGACCTTAACAGGAATGGTAAATATACTATTTTATTTAGATATGAGAATTTTCACAGAATAATTTGGACCGTTTTCTTACCTTATTCTTATTTATGACTCCGTGATTGAATATTTATTTACTTTCAGCTTCAAACATACTGCTTTGTGGATTTGAAAACAATCTCTACCTATGAGACACCCATAGATGTTTCTTGTTTAAATGCATGGGCTACTTATCACAGCACAAAAATATTGAAATCTGAAATTCAGCAGAAACACCAAGAAATGATTACTGTTTTCGGTTAGTTATTTCATTCTATCTGTTGTTCTAATTTACCTATAAAATTATTCTGTACATAAAGTAAATGAGATCATTTTAGATCAAGAGATGAAAGCACTTCGAGTTATCGCAGAATGTGAACTATCTGGAATAGAAGTAGATAAAGCAATGGCCGGAAAGATGCTAAATAATGTAAAAACTACTCAAAAACTTCCTAGAAAAACATGCATTTTCAATAACAGGTCGTCGATTTCGATTTACATCTCCTTCAGAAGTTGCTAAGGTTTGAAGTCTCTATTACTATAAATGCTTATTGAAATACGTAATAGTAACATGATATAATCTTAATAATATCAACATCAATTTACTTTTGCTTTTCCTAAACAAACATACATACAAACTTTACTTCCTAAATAATTACTTTTACAGATCCTCGGTTTGTATAATGGAAATAAGATCAGCACTAATAAAAAGAAATTAGAGAAAATTGACAATCCTTTGGCTCAAATTGTTATTTACTGGAGAAAACTAAATACTATTCTGACAAAAAATTTATTTCCTTTGACTGCTAAGGCTGTAGAAAGTACAACAGATACTAGGTATGTTATAATTTTAAAATAGAACATGGCTTGTATTCATAATTTTCCACCATTAGCATGAGATAATGAATTTCAGTGTTGCTATTTGGTCAATTTTTGAACCAATCGCTAGTAAAGTGTGAGCAAGTGACGCCAACATTTAGATTTTTTTGAAGCTACATTTTTATCGGTATTTTATTATACAAGTTTTGTTATAATGTATTTATGTGCTTATTTTTTATTTTAGAATTTATACCTGCTACTGCTACTGCACACACACGTCGACAGGAAGGATGTCTATGCAGGAACCAAATTTGCAAAGCATTCCTAGAAATTTTGATGTCCCCTCTGAACTCTTATTGTTTAAAAATAATGAATGTGAAACCAAAAATACCTTCTTTAGTTGCCGCAGTATATTTCCTGCTGCTAAAGGAACTGTTTTAATGTCAGCAGACTATTGCCAACTTGAGTTGAGACTTTTAACTCATTTATCCAATGATCTTACCTTAAGACAGATTGTCACATCCGAAGTAGATATATTTAAAGCAATTGCTGCAACATGGAAATGCATTTCAGAAGATGAGGTATATTTATATCTTAGAAGCATAATATTTTAATGATCCTGGTTAACAGTGACGGTAAAAGTTATATTAAATTAAAAAATTTTATTCGTTGTCACAATTTTCTTGTAGGTTGAGGACGATTTAAGGCAAAAAGCCAAACAAATGTGTTATGGAATAATTTATGGTATGGGCTGTGTAAAACATTGGCACAGACTTTAGACGTTTGTGAACTTGAAGCTGGTGTTTTTTATGAAATTCCTTCCATGCTGCTTATCCAACAATTAAAGTGTACACCAATAAAGTTATAGAAGATTGTAGGAGATTGGATATGTCAAAACAATAGTGGGAGACGGAGATATTTGCCTCTTATCAATAGCTCAAGTTTTCTGAGAAATGTAAGTTTTTCCAAACATAATTATCCTGTTCATTTCATTTAAATTTTGTTTTGTTGAAATAGTATAGTTAAAAAAATTTATCTAATCTCTTTTTCTAGCTCATGCTGAACGTCAAGCTGTAAATACAACAATTCAAGGATCCGCTGCTGATATTTTAAAATCTGCAATGATACTGATCCATAAAACAATAGAACAACATTTCGGCGAGTTTCATAATATAAAACTTGTATATTATTGCACGATGAGTTGATGTATGAAGTTCCCCATAGAATTCGTAGATACTTTTAAGAAAATATTTTGTAATTGTATGGAGAAAAACAGTTTCATTGTCTATTCCTTTACCTGTCAAAGTAAAAATCGGTTCGTTATGGGGAGACCTTAAAGAATTTCTATGATAAAAGTGAAAATGTCATTTTATATTAGTGAAATGGAAATGCCAAAGATTAATCTAATATTTGAGATATGACTTTACTTTTGTAGAATTTGCAATGTGCACAAAATCAGATACGTAATTTTTTTTTCTCAAAAATAAAGAAAAGATCAATAATAATATTATACTTAAGTCGTCCATCAATAAAATCATTCATTTGTAGTAATTTTCACAATTTCATTAGCATATATATATATTTGTAGGTACATAATATAATATAATATGTCCATGTTTTAATTAGGTATTTTATTATACTTACTTACATTAGAAATATTCCAGTTTTTACTGTATCATGCGAATAATGAAGTATAAAAAAAAGGTTTTGTAATAATATTATGGCTGTGAAATTCGATGTTTTAAAAAATAAAATTTGTATCTAAACTTATTATTATTATAGTGATTCCTCCAATATCTAAACTTTAATTTCTCATTCCTTCACAACATAATATAAAGTGCCTTACTATGGTGTGATATTTTTAAGTACGTTTTTACAGTACATTTTTTGTCATTAAACCCTGAAAAATGAATTATAATTAATTATGTATAAAAATGCTTTTGAATTATTTAATTGTGAATTATTTTTAATGAAAATTATTACTAAGTAAATGAACTGCTAATAAATTTGATTTAAAGTAATCCATGTCTCATTTATTATAAATATACCTATTATATCACAGATTAAACTATAAAAATCCTGAACAACCAGCTTGTTTCCGCGGGAAAAGAAAAACAATTTTCCGAATTCACCAAAATTAGGACGCCGACAACTATTGTCAAATAGCTATCTCTTGTTGTCGCTAGATGTCTCTGTCCGGAATAAATACATCGGAGGTGAAATTCAACGTGAACATTTCACGTTTACCCTGGAGTTTCCCCCTCGTAGCGGGAAATCAATACAAAGACATGTTTAGGGGTGGTTTGACGTTGCTCTCGTGAAAATTTATATTACTATTAAAGTCTCGGCTGACAGAACCAGCGTAGTGATGGTGGATTATGTGACATATAATTTATTTTCTAAAACCGTATTCAACCGACTAAAACAGTGCACGCTACAAAATTAAATCTTGAAATGTTCTTATGATATTTTTTGAAAGTTTTACTTGATTTCCCGTGTCTTCTAGTGTTCTCACTAGAATGCTAAGATGTTTTGTTTAACGCGAAGCGATATTGCTGGTATGCATTTATTATGTTAAGATTTGCTAGCGATAAATAGTTCGCCATGCACCTACATTTCGAACAAAATACAAGTGCGAAGTGTGACTGCTCTATTCTCTCATTATCATGGATGGGCAAGGTGCCAGACGAGTTACCAGAGGTTTGTTTTTCCAAGCAATTTCATACAATTTTCTCTTATTCTCATATGCTATTTATCTTCGAATATTTTGTTGCCATTTAATCATTTATCATAAATATTTAAAGCTATTTTTTTGCGTAAATATAACATTATCTTTTTGTTTTTCATTACAAACTTTAATAAAAAGGTAAGTATTATCTTTTTAAATTGGCAGTCAATAATTATGTTTTTTTTTTTGTAAAAGAAAAACACTATTTAAAATTATGTAAGTACCCACCTCTAGCTTACATTCAGTTTTAATTTTTAAAGTGATACTTTTATAGAAAACGTTCATTTGATTTTTTCAAAGACTATATAAGAATCTTGCAAGAACATACCTACTTATGTTTTTAACGTGATACGATGAGGTCGTTTTATGGAACCTGGAAATTTATGTTCATGCCTTATCTTATTCTTATTTTTTTGGACATGTTTGTTCTCATAGAGTTTCCCTAGTTTCCCGAATTTTTTAAAAATAAAATAAATAAATTAGGTTATAATAAGATCGGTTTTTGCATCGTGATGTAGGTATAGTGGTTACCACGTTGGAACATGCTTGAGATTTTGGATTCGATTTCAGACGATGTCAATATGAAATATCCTTATTTTTAGTGAAATATCCTTATTATTACTGATTCTTTTACATAATAATTTATAACTGGCACTTCGGACTGGCGCTGAAGCGTAAGACAGATAATCTTTCACTAATGTACATAGTGAAAAATAAAGGTACGTACCTACCCACACTGCTATGCTTTATCAATGCGTAGTGACGACCTAGGTGAGCAGAAGAAGAAAAAAAAGGAATTACGTGGGTATATGTGCTGGAGCGGATTTTCTTTCACTCAGTTATAGCTTCTGATCAAAAAATATTTAAGTAGTTCAATATTTATTCCACGATATATCCAAGGAGTCCAATAACATAGGGAAATTCAAAACACCCAGGATCGAGAAATCTAACTAACCAACTAACCATCACGCCCATTCCCCGAAGGGGTAGGCAGAGAGGGTAAAACGCCATACCACCCTGTCCTGGCACACTTCTCTTGCTTCCTCCACATTCATACATCTTCTCATGCACGCACGTCGATTATTCCACTTCTTACTTGCTTACTTTCAAGCACTTGTTTTACTTGATCATGCCACGTCTTTCTCGGCCTTCTTCGATTTCTACATCCAGGCACAGTTGCATCATATATTTTTTTTTAGCCGTTCTTTCATCATCCATTCGCTCTACATGACCGAACCATCGTAAAAGACCTTTCTTAATTTTGTCGATAATGCTTTATCTCAGCCTTGCACTCTGCTCTAATTTCGACATTTGTACACCTATCATACATAGTCTTACCACACATTCGCCTGAGAGATCGCATTTCAACTGCATTCAATCTACTTTCATCCTTCTTTTTCCAACACCACGCTTCACTACCATACATAATGGTGCCTTATAAGTCGGTCGTATCTAATAAGTGCTTATCAAAAGAGGCTAAATTGGCAGTTCATAATGGGGCTCTGGTATCGAGAAACCTAACATTAAATTTTTGGGATCTCATCAGGAATCGAATCCGGAACCTCTGTAGCACGAGCCAATCGTTTTACCCACTACACCCGGTGACTGACAATAATTGATTTATTATATTATGAATATGTGCAAAGTATTATTATTTGAACTAAGTATGATATTATAAATTGTTAATTAGGTAGTTAGCTTATTCGGATTGCCAGATATCGCAGCCATGAAAAAATTATAATATGATTTCCCGGCAGCAGCAGGTTTTATTAATAGCAAGCCCTTATTCATTATAAATATAATAATAGAGAGGGAACTTGCTACCTGAAACGAAACCTTGATTTATAATGACAATACAGGAATAAATCATTAATTTCTACTCTTACAAAACATTACCTGCTTTTATACTTGGTAATTATAATGTATTGATTACTTTTTTTTATAAAATTATGTACATACTATATTCATAGTAAAAGGTATTTTTTATGAAACCAAAACGTGTTGAAAAAATTGTAATTTATCTTTTTTAATTCGACATATTTTTTCTTCACCAAGATCAAGATTCACTGAACTTGGGTTGTACCAATTCAGTACCCTATGCACCATTGTGTGCGGAAAAGGGAGAGAAGTAGTTGTATATTTTTTTCAGTAATAAATAACCATACGCCATTTTTCCGAAGGGGTAGGCAGAGACGATAAAACGCCACACCACTCTGTCCTGGCATACTTTCTTCAGTTGATAGTAGTATTTTAAAATTCTAAGTATATCTTTGTAAAGGTACCTACTCTAATAAAATGTTACCCGTTAACTGATTTTAGGAATGCAATTTTTCGCATTTACGTTTGAAGATATTTTGCACTTAAAAAATAAATTTATGAA